>JANHFK010000003.1:471542-484454 GCA_036250565.1 Sibynophis collaris
GATAGAAAGTTTGACTGTACCCATTTTAGGATATTTTTTCAGGCTGAAAACACATGGATTTTCCAGCTATATAAATTTGTATGTTTGTTTATTTCTGTTTTTCTCTGTATGCATATATCTACAATTGTATAATCTATCCCCAGCATTTCCTGATATATTTCACAGTAACCTTGGCAGTACTAAGAATTTGCTTTTTTTTTCTTCACAAAACATTTATTAGTTGCTCAAAATATAAAATACAGAAATGCAAAGGAAAATGAAAATAATGGTAGAAGGGGGGGAAAGGGAGTGAGAAAAGTGTAGGGTTAGCGGGAAAAGGAAAAGCATTGACTTCTGACTCCTTTTGGTGCACTAGAATAAGGTACTAACATAACACTTCAACTATTTACTTTTATATGATAGTATAAACTAGCCACTTCTATAACAACCAACTTATCTAATCTAAAAACCCAAAATCAAGCTTTCATATTTTTCTATCTCAAGAACTATGTCCAAAAGCAGTTTCCATGTACAAACAAAATTATTCCTGTTCTTTTCTTTAATGAAAGCAGTCAATTTAGCCCTCCCTGCTAACGCCATCAGGTTCTGCAGCCATTCATCCATTGTGGGAAGGAAAATATTCTTCCATTTTTCCATTGATATAATATCAGTGTTCCATTTTCCCCCCAAATTTTTATCCATTAAGCCTAAAATAAACTATCTGTTTTTATCTTTATATTCACTTAAATAGTCTTCTGCATTAAGATGTGTATCCTACTTCAACATTTCTTTGCTTTGTCAGATGCCCACCATAAATGATAAAAAGCTCTTGTTTATATTTCCAAAATGTATTGCCTTCATATCATTCCAGTGGTGGGTTCCACCTACCTTCGCTACTGGTTCGCAACGGGAGCGTGCGCGTGTGCAGAGCGTCCAAGATGACATCTGGGCGGAGCCTCCTGCTGCCGCTACTACCAGTTCGCAGGATCCGGATCGAGCCAGTAGCAACCCACCACAGTATCATTCCCTAACCATATCATACCATAAATACCTGTGCCATCAAAATCTAACTCATGGCCCTCTTGCTCAAGTAATCTCTTAATTTGGAGAGTCACCCACTCTTTTTGCCAGACAAAACAACAAACATCAAAGTACAATTTCAAATCTGGTAAACCCAACCTCCTCTTTCCTTAGCATCTTACAATAATTTATATTTAAATCTTGTTTTTCCCCTTGCAACATATATTTAGAGATCTCCGTCTGCCATTGTTTAAATGGAATATCACTTACAAGTATTGGTAATGTCTGAAACAGAAAATCCATCTTTGGTAATTAGGGTGATGGAAGCTACAACATACAAAGAATGGTTACAGGAACTGGGTGTGTCTAGTTTAATGAGAAGGATGAGCAGAGACATGAGAGCAGTGTTCCAATATTTGAGGGGCTCCTATAGAGATAAAGACAAGTCTGTCTATTTTCCAAAGTACCAAAAGAAACAATGGATGGAAACTAACCAAAGAGAGAGGAAACCTAGACCTAAAGAGCTCATTCCTAACGAATACAGCAATCAACCAATGGAATAGCTTCCCTTCAGAGGTTTTGGGTGCCCCATCACTGGAAGCTTTCAAAAAGAGATTTGAAGGCCACTTGTCTGAAATGCTATAAGGTCTATTATTTGAGCAGAGGGTTGGACTAGAAGACCTTCAAGGTTCCTTCCAACTCTATTATTCTGTTATCTGTTGTATTCATCTTAATGACAGCAATTCTATCCAATAATTGCTGTACTAAGAATGACTATTGACCCATGTCAA
This sequence comes from Sibynophis collaris, assembly GCA_036250565.1. NCBI lineage: Eukaryota > Metazoa > Chordata > Lepidosauria > Squamata > Sibynophiidae > Sibynophis > Sibynophis collaris. The sequence goes on from JANHFK010000003.1 coordinate 473,333, forward strand.
CAAGAGAATTTCATAGTTGAATACAAATGTGAACATGGATCTCGGTAATCTTCAGTGTGTCAAATCATAATTTATCTAAGGCTATTTTAGCATTGTGGCATATTTGCTTTTTACCTTTAATGTATATGGTTTTCTTTTTCTCTTTTTACATCTTCTACAACCATTTTATAAACAATTAAAGATACACTTTACTTTGAATCATAGACAAAGAAGACGGCAATAAGAGCACTCCGGACAACTAAGTATAACAAGCAACGTTAAAAAGGAAAGCAAATCAACCCAGAAAACAAAATATTTTCTGTTTCCTTCAGAAAACCCCAAAATTTTCCTCCTTCCCCAGCAGGTGATCAAGAAGAGATGTCAAACTGGAAAGGGTAGACTATGCGGAACACAAGGATCCATTACAGGTAGTCCTCAACTTACAACAGTTCATTTAGTAACAGTTCGGTGTTACAGCACCACTGAAAAAAACTGACGTATGACAATTTTTCATACTTATGACTATTGTAGCAGCCCCATGTTCACGTGATTTATATTTGAATGCTTGGCAGCTAACTCACGTTTATGACGGTTGCCGTATTTTAGGGTCACATGATCCCCTTTTGTAGCTCTACAGACATGTCTATTGTGGGAAAAGTGCAGGTATGAAATCACAACTGAGTATGCACAAAATGATCCACATTGGAGAAAAGTAATACTAATGTGGCCAAAGGTTTAGTCTTTGTGGTTCATTCAAGGACCCACATAGGAAAGAAGCCCTACAAGTGCTCCCAATGTAATGAGCATGGCAACTTGGTGATACATTAGAGAATTCACGCCAGGGAGAAACCCTTTGAATGCTCTAATTGTGGGAAAGTTTCGTTCAGAACTCCGGCCTGGTGATACACTAGAGGATGCACACAAAAAAGAAATCATATGAGTGTTCTGATTGTGGGAAATGTTTCAGTGGAAATTCAAAGTTGGTGATACACCAGAGGACTCACACAGGAGAGAAACCCTTTGAATGTCCTGATTGTGGGAAATGTTTCAGTAAGAATTCCAACATGGTGATTCACCAAAGGACTCACACAGGAGAGAAACCCTTTGAATGCCCTGATTGTGGGAAAAGTTTCAGTTTGAATTCCAATCTGATGAAACACCAAAGGACGCACACAGGAGAGAAACCCTTTGAATGTCCTGATTGTGGGAAAAGTTTCAGTCAGAAATCCCACCTTGTGGTGCACCAGAGGACTCACACAGGAGAGAAACCCTATCAATGTCCTGATTGTGGGAAATGTTTCATTAAAAAATCCCAGCTCATGATTCACCAAAGGATTCACACAGGAGAGAAACCATTTGAATGTGCTCTTTGTGGGAGAAGTTTTGATCAGAATTCCCAGCTTGTGATACACCTGAGGACACACACAGGAGAGAAACCGTTTGAATGTGCTATTTGTGGGAAATGTTTTGATCAGAATTCCCACCTGGTGATACATCAGAGGACTCACACAGGAGAGAAGCCATTTGAATGTGCTCTTTGTGGGAAAAGCTTCAATCATAATTCACACCTGATGACACACCAGAGGACTCACATAGGAGAGAAACCGTATGAGTGTCCAGTTTGTGGGAAAGGTTTCAGTGACAATTCCAACCTAGTGAAACACCAGAGGACTCATACAGGAGGGAAATCATATCAGTGTCCCTATTGTGATGAAAGTTTTATTAAAAAATTTCAGCTCACGAGTCACCAGAGAACACACACAGGAGACAAACCCTTTGAATGCCCTTTCTGTGGGAAAAATTTTAGTCACAATTGCCGCCTGGTGATACACCAAAGGATTCATACAGGAGAGAAACCATTTGAATGTCCTGTTTGTGGAAAACGTTTCATTAAAAATTACTACCTCGTGACACACCAGAGGTCTCACACAGGAGAGAAGCCCTTTGAATGTCCTGATTGTGAAAAACGTTTCAGTCATAATTCCAGCCTGGTAACACACCAGAAGACACACACAGCAGAGAAACACTTTGAATGCCCTTATTACGAAAAACGTTTCATTCAACATTCCAACCTAGAGATACACCAGAGGACTCACACAGGAGGGAAACACTTTGAATGTCCTGCTTGTGGGAAAAGTTTCATTAGAAAATTCCAGCTCACAAGTCACCAGAGGATCCATACAGGAGATAAACCTTTTGAATGTCCTGTTTGTGGGAAAGGTTTCAGTCATACTTCCAGCCTGGTGACACACCAGAGGATTCACACAGGAGAGAAACCATACGAGTGTCCTATTTGTGGCAAAAGTTTCAGTCAGAATTCCAATATGGTGATACACCAGAGGAGTCACATAGGAGAGGAAACATTTAGAATGCCCTGATTGTGGGAAAGGTTTCATTAGAAATGGCCACCTCCTGAGACACCAGAGGATGTACCCAGAAGAGAAATCCCTTGGATTTCCTGATTGGGGGAAACATTTCTGTTTCCATTCAAACCTGGTGAAACACCAGAGGACTCACATGGAAGAGAGCTTTCCAAAGTCCAGTCTTTTGACATTACTGCAGGTATAAATCTTCCCTTACTGCAGACAAAGAAATCCATAGGAGGCAAAAGTAGATGAGATTTAGACCTGTAGATGGAGAGAAAAAAGTGGAAACTTGTTTGATAAAGGTTGTTCAGAAATTGTGGAATTCCCCAAAAAGGCTTGTGGGTGGTGGGTGGTAGGTGTTTTATATTTGTAGGAGGTTTTGGGGGATATACCCCAAGAATAACAGTGCCAGGACATTGAAGGCATGCTTTTCCATAAAGCAAACCTCACAGAACCTAAAAACCAGTCATTCCCCCCTTCAAGAGATAACCCCGAGGTAATATACAAACATTCATTGGAATTCTGGGCATATTGTCAAGAGTCGTTAATATCTAATCCCTAAAGGGATTGAGGACCCAGTTTGTGGGGGGCAATAAACTGACTTTGTATAAATATACAAAAGTATGAAGGCTATTGCTTAGTGCATTGTAAGCCGCCCTGAGTCTTTATTAATAAAATAAATGATATAAACCAAGCTTGTTATAGTTTCTTAAATGTTTTTCTTAAATGTATTAGCAATGGAAATTTATGGGTTTATATCCAATGCAGAACAAACCATTTTGCGAAGGAAATAAATATGGCGATATTATGGCAGGCATTAAAAGGCATGGATTGTATGTGAGTGTACATGCATGCAACCTTATAAGCTCATTAAATCTCAAGGCTTAAATTCCACTTACATGGAAATACTCACTGCATTAAAATGTTTGCATAGGCATGTATAAGATTGCATTAAAAGGCACAGAACTCCATATATAATAAAAGCAATGCAAATACACTAAATGGAATCCCGAATTCTTTACAAACTGCCGGCAGATCAAGGCTCAAACATGAATGCACAGCAAAGCTTGCAAGGTCATGCCTATTGGCAGGCAAAATGAAGAAGCGAATTTGGTCAGAGTGTCATAAAAAGGAATCATATTGTCCATCACTGTGATACGTCATTGTTGCTTTCAGGGATGGAGACAAGTGTTTGGAGAGTTTTCTGCTCAGGTATCCAAATAGTATGACCAGATCTTGGTATTTTGACTTGCTAAGGAGAAGGCACCATTTGTTATTTTGCCTAAGGCTGCCAAATACCTTGGATCACCCTTATCACATAGCTGCCTTCTCTAAGTAAATGAAAAGCCTAAGGCTAATCAGGAAGCTGAAATACAAGCCAAAGCTATTTGTCCATCCAGACCAGTGTTCTATTTGGCAGGGGCTGGCTTTGTGCAAAAACTGACTCCATTAGCTGTAACCTATCACGCAGGGCAAGGTGTTTTCCAGTAAGCATAGGAAAAGTGGGAAGTGGGGGGGAAAACAAACAAAAAACAAAACAAAACTCCTGAAAAGAGGAAATGGCAAATCAGATGTTCAGGCAGAGAAGTCATATTTTTGGTCAAGCCATAAATCACATTTCTGCAATTCCAGGAGATGGGCTTTCCAAACTTCTAAAATTCAAACAATATTGCCACTCATAACGAAGGAGATGACTAGGACTATAAGTGAGTACAAGATTGCTTTTACATTTCATCAAGCTATAAACTAAAAATATAAGATGCATGCTTTAATCAATCAATCAAAATTTATTTATTATCTGAAACCAACTACCACATGCTATATAAATAGGGTAAAAATAAGACAGCAAATTATTCCCATCTCCCGATCCCCTTAATGGTTCCAACATGCAACTAAAAACACCCAAATATAACTGTAATTACAACAGGAAATTTGTCTCAGCAGTTACAAAATATGTTAAGATTTGAATAAAAACAACTTGGGGATTTATTGTGCTTTCCATTTGTTTCTTCCTTTAAAACAATCATCCGTAGCAGATCGTCTTCCATCTGCTCATTACTTTGGATGAACTGACACTGAATGCTCTCCACTTATCCATGGAAACTCTGCAATGCATTCATCAAATGAGATTAGGTTAGACCTATCTTTGTAGGACTTCCGCACATCGACTGACCTCCAGAGCATCCAGCTTTTCTGGACCTCGGCAACTTTCACCACGGAAATATCTTAATCAATAACAGCAGTGCAGTGCATTTCATAAATTAAATACATTAGGGAAAAGAGCGCTTTAAAAAGTAAGAAAGATGACCTAATGGGGAGAACAGCTGCCATCCAAATGGGACATCTGATTCTGGTTATAACTGATTTACAGCTAAAAGGGACATGGGGGAAGATTGTGGGATTTTTTATTTATTTTTTTGCAAAATACTTAAGAACATTTCAAACGGAGGTGAACAGAATGGCTGGGAACCACAGATTCAATTTGTAAGGAACCATCAAAGATGGCTGCTATTTTTTTTTTGTCAATGATGCTAGGAGTAAATAAAACATATTCTGGCTTAGTAAAGTGCTTCAAAAATGATTTGGAAAAACACTTTGTCCCTTCGGAGAGCATGAATATAGCACTTCTCATCTCTTTATTAACATGCATATCTTTCTTCTGGCTTCTGAATAAGAGCCACATTTTTAAAAAATATGCTGTTTTAATTATTTCATTGACTGTCTCTTTTTCATGCAAAAGCTGTAAATAGGTATCCAAGCTTTCAGGAAAAGCAGTGTGCCGCTCTGTTTGCAGTTTGAGACCTTCTGAAATCCTAGGATTTTCCACCATCTTAACCATTTAGGATTACTGACTACAGAATAATGGAGGGCAAGTATAGGCCACGTAGGCTTCATGGCCCCTAACATGTCTTCAAGTGTTGGTACCCTTGTGTTGATACCCTTGGTACCTTCCAGGTTCCCTACCCAACTTGATTTCCATGTAAACAGTTAAAAGACAACAACACAAAAGAAGCTGAAGCTTGACAATGCCATTGTTGGTGAGAATATCTTGAAGTCCCAAAGGTTCAGCAGACATTTTTGAAGAACAAAAATGACATCGCTTTAAAGGCCTGAGAAATCAAGATGGGGTAATAAGAAGGCATTCTGGAGGTCAGAGCAGGTACAGTCACTGAGAAGAAGGAAACTCAGTTTGCTTTTTGATAAGTGGGACTGTGTCAAAAAGTAAAAAAGAATGTTCTTTCTTCAGCAGTTAGTTTGTGAAAACACATAGAATGTGCTGTGAAGTTGTCTAATAGGTTCCTAGTCTCCGAAAGGTTACAGTATCTGTTCTCTCTATAAGGTTTGCTCTTTCTGCTTTTGCTATCAAGCAAAAATAGTAAATCCTACAATTCTTATATATCTTATCTTATCATTTTAGAATAAATTCCACATGTGTATCACAGCCTGGCAATTCAAACTTTGGACCATTTGTTCCAGGAATTTAGCAGTTTGTTCTCTCTGTGACTGCAAAATCTGCATAAATGTTCTGGAAGGTTTTAGCGATTCCGTGCCTCTCTTCTTCATACATATTTAACTGTAAAAATATAATCTCAGTTTATCATGGTACACTCAAAATAAGAATTCTACCAGTGAAATTAGAATAAAATCACTTTGCATGAAAGTCCCCTCAGGAAATTTTATGAAGGTTCTGGAGAATCACTCAGATGAGTATGAAATTATAAATTGGAAAAGTCCCTTCTATTGTGACTGGGAACTGAGAGACAGATTTGAGGGCACCATGTTTGTGCAGACTGCTATAGATCGGGGTTAATGTTTGGTATCTCTCAGATGTTTAGGTTTTAGCTCCCATCAGACCATTTGCTAACAAGAGATTATAAGATTACACGATCAAACTATTGGAGGAAAACAGGTATCTGATTTATCTCTAAAAAGAAAAGGGGGGGAGCATATCCAGAGCTCCTGCAGGGTTCCAGCAGTTGTAGTCAAATGCTCACCATGGAAGTGGCTGGTGAATGTGTAGTTTATTGTGTTGAATTGCAGTTATAGCCCTAGGAAATCAGCAATAACATACAGATAGGTTTGAAACCCCATGATCCTGCAGTGTAAAATGTTCATGGTTATTAGACGGAAAATAAACTTACAAGGAATCATCTAGGATGTGATGGACAGCAGGGAAAGTTTCTAAAATGCTGAAGAAACACAAGATCATTGCTCCCTTGTGAATGCAACTTCTACTTGGATTCTACATATGTTTCCAGACCATATTTTTTGTTAGGAATTTTATTTTAGCATTAAAATGTTTAAAAGGAAAGGATGGAATGGATGTGAATGCCTTCAGCTTGCCCCAACTTACTTCTAGAAGCATCTTCATTCAAAATGCTAACTTGCTTGTTTAAATCTAAAGAAGCAAAGTGGTTAATTCTGGCTGCCTCCTATTTGTATTTTATAGCATAGTACAAGCCATCATAATGCCATCAAATGTACCAAGTTTCTAGCAAATAACTATTGCGTCTTTCCATAAAGTCCATTCAATTTGCTTCATGCTTGCTTTTGTTGGTTCATAGAATAGTGGTAAGGAGGGTAAGCACAGATGTTCCTTGATTTTAAGGGAGTTGCTTTGTTCCAGAGCACCACATCTGAGACAAACAAAGCACAACAAATCCTATGTCCTTTAGAAGTTTCCATCTGGCAGAGATCTGAATGTGCTTGTAGACTTGCCCTTTGCTTACTTTTAAAGCATCTTACCCAACTCAATAAAAAATGTGTCTCTAATAAACAATAATGCCTCATGCATTTTAATGGCATGGCCATGTTATGGATTCATCATCTGCCAAGCTTCAGTATATACCTCAAAGCTATTTTGTTATGTTTGAATTTATGCTATATGAATGCAATAATGCTCCCCCATTCCAAATCCTAAAATTTGGCAGAACAACAAAACATTAACTTATGATGCAGCACGTGGTGTTCTCTTGTAGCTGTCTATAATCCATTTTCATGAGGTCTACTCAGGATCTGGTCTTCAGGGACTGTACCTTTAACACACCATTGCTATACTTATAAATAGCTTTTTTTAATTAAAAAAGAGAGAAAAATTATTGCTTGTGTTTAGCCGACAGTGATTTAGAGTTTGTATATGATTCTTCCGAAGATAAGGCTCTAGTGTTGGAAATACTCTCTAAAGACTTCTGATTGTGCATTAAAGTGAATTGCAGAGTCTCCTCTGACCAAGACAACATGACACAGAAGTAGATATTCACTGGCACAATTCTACGTGGCTCTCACTCAGTCCTTTAAGCCAACTGAAAGAAATCCAGCTTTCAGTATCACACATCTTGGATCTGATTCCTTGCAAATGTATTTCATTTTGCCAGATAAGCATATTAGGAATTTTAATTGAAGATAACCAGAAAGCACCAGGTTTAGTGTGGGGCTGGACCATGAAGAAAAAAGAAGTTATTAAGAAGAAGAAGCCTAATGAAATTAGAAGCAAGAGAAGCAATTCAAGATACCATTTCAGTTATGTTCTTGAATGAAGTGTCACAATTGTTTTTCAATTGTTTCTCCATTAATTTTTATAACTTTAGTTATGTATTAAGGGAAGGCAGGGTAGCTTTATGGTAAGAGCTTATGGATCCCAAAGAGCTGGATCATTCTATATACCAAGAAGCATCAAGTGCTAAGCTGTCCATAAATTTAGATTCGATGGCAAAAAAAATTGTTTTGGAATGTTCAAGAGGATTGAGGGATCGTCTCTCTGCCACTCTGTAAAATAGTAGTGTCTTCTCCTGGGATGTAACAGCTGTCTATTGCACGGCTCTAAGAAAAGATTCATTTGATTTAAAAGTTGAAGACACGTACCTCTGCTCACTTTGAAGCAGTTTTTTGCCTTTGAATCCAAAACTCTGGAGCCTATAAGGATAAGTTCAAAGATCTCTACCCAAAGCAGGTTCCAATCTACCCAGCCCTAAAAAATACAAGATGCAAGGGAAGCAATAAAGCAGGGGGTACACAGTAACTTCCAGATGTGCCAGAGTTAGGCCTGGGCTGCTGGAAATTAAGGTCCATAACTTTTGGAAAGTGACCTAATCTTTACAGGAGAAAAAAGAATAAATGGAGGAAGTAAAGTATCCTTGCTAGGCAATGATTAAAAAGGCAAGAAAGAGAAGAATTATCAGCAATTTAGATACAAATTAATCTTTACTTCTCAAAATGTTTCCAACAACGCCCAAATAGAAGTAGGCACAAAAGACCTTTTACAATTGTCTACCACATTTGTTGGCAAAGAAATTAGGAGAATTTTTTTCCAAACCCTTCCTGAGAAGGAAACATTCTCCAACAATTTCTGGGGGCAGAATTCTTTCTTGACAGGGGCAGAAGCACCATTGCTAAAAATAAATAAATTATAATAATCCCAGAACAAGGAGTACCTCATGAAATCTTCCCATGAGAAGACTGATTCAAAGATCATCATACCCCAAAGGACAGGACACTTCCAAGCACCCTGTAGTATCCATGTAGCATGCAATTTCATCTCACTCCATCCATGAACATTTCTCCAAATTCTCTTCTCTGCTGAATCAATTCCTAAAGCAAAATTTATTTCTGTAAACTTCTTGGAAGTCAGAAAAACGGGCAGCAAAATGCAGGGTATTTTTTCTATATTCATTTCAACAGAACTGTAGTATTCCAGATATTTTTCAGCATCTTCTGAAATCAAAGGAACTTAAGCAAATTACATAGGTGATTCCTGAGGCTTACCAGGTAGAGAGACCATGAAGAAACCCTAAAATACCTTGTACATGCAATACATCCTTCACTTCATTGTCTGTGTAACATATTAATGAGGGAATATAAGCATTGGGCTAATTTAAAAAAAGCAGGGGAATGTTTAATAAAAGCTTTTCTACATCCACTTCCATGCTAGTGATTAATAATGTCTTCTAGCATCATCCAACCATCATTGTATCAATCCGCTAGTAATGAAGACAGACTTCACATCATCCCAGTAATTACTGAATGACACTAGAAGATGCCCATAAATCACTAATGCGGAAATGGCATCTCTCTCATAGTTACACAACACCTTTAAAATGTAACAGAAGACAGGCAGTCTGCCTAAGGGAAGCTCCTGAAATGTTAGTTAACACAAACATATTAAAAAAGAGAGAGAAATGAGGAATAGTCTGTGTCATGTTGTAACCAAGTCTTCAAGGATACCATCATCTTTTACATGATAAGGCAGGTTTCAGCTCTCTTTGATCTACTGGAGACGTGTTGTAAAGTGCGCGCCTGTTCTCCTGCTAAAGGAGCGAAGAATTCCTTTTGCTGAAGTTAGGCCCAAATTCACGATGGACAAGGTGCAAAAGTCAAGAGCGAACAGATGACGCATTCCGAGGGCATGCTAAAATAGCAGGGAGTCTCTGATGATTCAGGTGCTGCTTCCAAAGCTCTCTTAATTTAACCACCCACTATGAATCCTTTGCATTTGCCAAGATGGAAGGCTAGAGCTTCCAGTTCTTCAAAAGTTTCTGGTTTCTATTCCCCCTCGAGGCAAGTGCAGAGAGCTGGAGGAGTCTGGGGCTGTTGATGAGAATCTGTTCCTTGTCATCCAGTGTATAGTGATAAAGCTCCTTATCTGGTGGCATCCCAGCCAAAAGGCAAATGTTCTCATATCATACAACAACAGATAGGATGGTACAATTAAAGGTGATGAATGAGCCAGAAGCTTGATGTGGGACATGCAGTTTAGTTTCTCCATCCTGCAAATTCCAAATATGTCTCCATCACAGACATTTAACCAAACTGGGCATCAACCCTCACAAACATTTTAGATGGATTTAACGTATATTTTAATCCAACTGGTTGTTGTTGTTTTTAATTGAGATCCATTTTTAGTAAGTTTGTTTAGGATTTTAGCACAGCTTGAGTGGGATTTATATGGTAAACGTGAAGAACAGGCTATTTGGCAACCTTGAGATAACCATAAAGCTATGTTTCCCTTGATCTCTCTACACTCAGATCTCTGCAAAAACATCAGGACTCTATGTAAGCTTTGTGTGAATGAAAAGATAGCACATCACAGGAAAGCAAAACATTTGTTCTTACCAAGATAGCTTTCCATTCATTGGTCTGCTTGCATAAAAGCAGTAGCAATACAGAGATCTCTAGCTGGGGATAGAGACAGCCAATGTATTCACAGTAAATTCATGCTACTTCTGATTTGATAGCCTGATGATACTTTTGAGCAATAAAATAATAAGAATGAAACCATTGCAACAAATGCTTCTAAAATGCCCACGTTATTGATCCTTGTGCAAACAGAAGGATAGATTCATTGATACTGTGATCCCTTTGTCCTTGAAAAGCCATTAGCAAGAAAGAAGGGCTTTCATAAGGAAATAATTTCAGGTTTAAGGAAGCACAATGAATCATCAACAATTTCTTTCTTCTTTCCCTTCCAGAAACTTTGTCATGGACAAGGTGAGTTTTGTCATAGAGTAGCTTACACTTTCTTATGAGATTTTCATTTTTCGGAAGTCCTGTAGCTTCCATTTGTACACAGCACTGTTCTGAAGCAACTTTTTTTTCCCTGAAACTCCACAACTGAAAAAACCTGATGAAGCCAGAAACCTGATGAACTAGAACTAAAATTGTAAGTCACAAAATGAGCCTCTGCCTCTTATCTTTCCAGCATTTTTTATTTATTTATTTGATTTATATGCCGCCCTTCTCCGAAGACTCAGGGCAGCTTACAATGTGCTAAGCAATAGCCT
>JANHFK010000003.1:567371-578599 GCA_036250565.1 Sibynophis collaris
GCTATTTTTCTATTTTATTTTAATCCACATTATAAATTGGAAATATGGTCCCTTTTGGAGGATGTGGATGATAACAATACTACTGCCGCAGGGTTTTATTACCATGGAATATTGTTTCTCCTTTTGAAAAAGGAGTTATTTTCCTCTCGCTTTGGTGAGTCATGCAGTGTCTATGTGGCTTTCCCCCTCCATCCACCTCCCTTTTAGGTTGCATTATCTCTCCTAACCTCTCTGCCCTGCTCTTATGACTGGCTGACATCTCCACTCCTTGAGGTTAGGCTTCCTTCAGGTTTTCCCTTTGAGGGAGGCTTTTGTAAACTCTTTTAGAAGTGAGGCAAGTCCCTACCCCCACCCTTGCTCTCTCTCAACCTCTTGAGAAGGCTCCCTGCGTGTTCAGCTTGAAGGAGATAAATTATAGGGGTTAGAGTGACTTGTGATTATCTGAATTGAATCTGACATGGATATACTGGAGTCTAAACATTATGTTGGCCCTTGGCAGGCCATAAAGTCCCAGTAATTCAGCCAGCTGATCTTACCCTCCTTTTCAATAAAACGATGATCCAGATGAAATACTCCTATTTTTAGCCTCTCAGTCAGAGTCAGAAATTTTAACTGATAATTTTACTCAGTAAAATCTGGCTTTCTCTAAAACTGAGTGATAACTTTAGGCGGCTTCACTGCAGCCTTCCTCAATTATTATTTCCCTTATAAAACTGGCTGTTATAGGTCTATGGTAAACATTTTGCAAGTTAACTTTGAAGGCAAACAGCCTAATATGCAAAAAAGTGGGTTTATCACGACCAATTTAGAGAAAGAAGCTGGAATAGTAGACCTTTTTAAATGTTTTCTTTAAAAAAAAAAACAAGTTGAACAAACAGTTCAGTATAATAAACTGTATAACAATTTTGCCTTAAGGAGTAAATGGGTATACAATGTATGGACTGCATAGGTTTTGACATGTCCTTTTATCAGGTGATGTTTAAATGAATACTTAAAATGTTTTCCTTTAAAAGTAGGCATTCTGTATTTTAACAGTACAATAGCTGTAAAAAGGAGGAAAAAACCTCAGGAATTTGAAAGCATAAAAGAGACTGTGACAGCCACTTACATTGTTGTCTTTGTACCTTCATCTGTTCACGTCTTTTGATGTTTAAGTTCATCAAAATAAATAAGAAAAAGGCAAAAAAAAAAAGGTAAGACAAACCTAGCAATAATTGCAACCTTGTTTTCAGGTGAGGTGAAGGAATGCGAGGTGGATTACTTTGGAGCAGAGAAACAGAAGACAGAAACAAGTTGAAGAATTTCATTTTCTTTCTGCAATTCACCCTTTTAAATAGTATTAGCATATAATGTGTAGCTACATTCTCAGAATAACAATGTATAAATGTATTAAGTGGCTGGGGCTGCAATTCTTTCTTTCTTTCTCTCTGTCTCTGTCTCTCTCTCTCTCTCACACACACACACACACACACACACACACACACTTTTTTCTGTTGATATCTTCGTTGTCTTTCTCTGCCACTCCTTTCTATCTCTTTTCCTCTTCACATAGCAAATTTTTCAGAAAAAGCACAAATTGCTTTGTTCATAGCCCAAACTGATAATTTGTGAAATGGTTCTCAAACCAGGCTCAAGGCCACAGGAAATTAAGCCAAATTTCATGTGATTGCCCTTAAGAGCAGAGGTTGTTCTTGACAATATCACAAGTCATTGCTCCCAAAAAACATAGCAATCCCTCTAAAAAAAATGTAAAAAAATAACGGTGTATTAATATTAAAAACTAAGTAGCAAAAATCCCGAGCAGTTGGTAACAAAAAGAAAACCAATATATTTATTAACATATGTATTACTCTCTCCCTGCAATTTTGCATTGAGATTAAATCTAAGGGGAGAAAAATGTTCATTTCTCAAAAAGCTGTCATGTCCCTGTCTTTTAGAAAACCACTGACATTAATTTGAACAATGGAAAATTGTCACCTCTGCTAATAGAAGAGTAAAGGGAAAATGTCCAAGAATTCATTTCTGGAGATTAAAAGACAGAAAAGAAAATGAAGCCAGCTTTGATTTGTGCATTTCTATCCCATCCACCCTCTTTAAGTGCACTGAAGGATATGTTTAGAAGCATAAATGAATGCCCATGGGAATAAGAGACAAATGCATAAAAGACAGCATGCTTGCTGATTTTTTTAAGTGAAGTATTATTATTTAGGCATGTCAGCTTGCATTAGAATGAAAATTGAATATGGAAAAAATTGAATTGAACTGGGAAAAGTATGTGTCTATACATACCAGGCAGAGGTGGTATTCAGCAGGTTCTGACCAGTTCTGGAGAACTGGTAGTAGAAATTTTGAGTAGTTCGGAGAACCGGTAAATACCCTGGCCCCACCAACCTACCTCCCAAGTCCCAGCTGATCAGGAGAAAATGGGGATTTTACAGTATCCTTCTCCTGGAGTGGGGAGGGAATGGAGATTTTACAGTATTCTTCCCCTGCTACGCCCACCAAGCCATGCCATGCTCACCAAGCCAAGCCACACCCATCAAGCCATGCCCACAAAACCGATAGTAATTTGAATCCCACCACTGGTTCCAGGACAGGACTAAAGGAAGGGAAAACTCCATTTAAGGGAGGGAAAACTGTAGAAACATGGAAGAACCAGCAAAATTTGATGTGACATTCTCAGAGGTTATCTATCTGATAATTCTACATGCTTATTCTTAAGAGACAATATAAACCTTTGCTCTTCTTTCCAAAAAGAAAAAAAAAACTACACAGGGAATATGAAAAACGTGGACATTCAGAAGTATCTTCTCCAATATGGATGTCAATAGCAGCTTGATGAAAACCAAAGATAAAATGAAGGAAGCTTTTAAAGTCTTTTAATAGTAATGCAGGAAAATCTTCCTCCACTTAGAACTACAGTATCAAGCAACTACAGGGACCTACCTATAAGAGGCAATGAGGAATGGCTACTTCTGCTCGCTGGTTGGGGAATTCTGAAGAGTTGAAATCCATGGGGCTTGAAGTTGGAGAGGTTGAGAAACACTAATCTGGGCTATAGACTCTTCCTTCTCACAAAGATCATTACAGAGAATTCCCTATGAGTCAGAACAGTAGAATTATGAGCCTTAGGCAACAAAACTATCTGTTTCTGCTATGACAGGCCTGCTGAAATATTAAGAACTGTCAACTCTTTTTTTCTTCCTTTTCCTATTCCCATTTCTTTGTCTCTTGCATCTGGGTTCAGGATCGTGGTCTTTATTATTATATAACCCTTTCCAACCACCTTTCAGGTTGAAATGTGGGATAGAGAAATTACAAACAGAAGTGTCCCAAAATGAAGCCACCAACCATACTGCACAGCCTAGACTTATAACTTGCAAACAGAAAATCATTGTACTCCAGTTCAAGGCCCCAAGAAGAAATCCCCAGCTGTATTATGTTGGATATGATTTCATTTTTTCAGACAAGTGAAACTCCCAAGATTGCAGAAGTGGTCTGCATTATCATTTGTCACATCTAAGGCACTTTCCTTCAACTTCTCCTTATAATTCCTGTCTCCCTTGCAAGAGAGTTACAAATAAGTCAGGTGATATTTTTATTGGACCAACTTCTGTCTCTCTTGTGACAAAGCCATTAATCATTCACAGTTTCCTCCATGAGCAGGGTGGCCTTAAGAAACCACAACTGTCCTTCTTACAGGAAACCTTAAATCATTCCCAGTCAACTAACATCAAGGCAAAGTACCCCAGCTTCAGATATCTAACCCATGACCAAAGCATCTCATCTCCCTACCTTGCTTTTATTCTGTTATAGCTTATTAATTGGTTCCAGCAATATCTTTCAGCTTTCTAATGGGCCACAGCTGTCAGCATTTACCTTCACAAAGCCAGGCAACAAATCATCATCTTTAAACAACTCCATCAGTTCCCTTCCCTCATTAAAAATTGTATTGTGTATCCAGCAGAATATACAATACAAAATAGATATGAAAGATAGATATTCCCCAAATTAATATTCCCAAGATAATAGAACATATCTTTGATACAGCACAGGATAAGTACACTTCAGTTTCAGTTGTCTTCAGTTTCTCTTCAGTTTCACTTCTTTTAGATGGATTTCTCTATCCCTTATATTCATAATGCTAGTACCTAACAAGCAGCAAATCTAACCAACATTATAAAAAGGGGGTAGACTCTTGATCTAAAACAAAGTTGTCCCAAAGGGTCTACACAGCTTTATTAAAAAGCAATGAATTTTACATTAGTTAATATATAGCAAAATTTTTCTAATTATGTTCCTCAAACTGATTGTAGTTGTCTTATCCATCCTACATCTTCGCACTGCTAATGCTTCTCCGGCATTATTTTTGCCAAGTGATTTAATCCCCACTGTATTTTCCCCTCACAAATGTTTTGTTCTTAAAACAGTGGGAAAGATGAACCTGTGAATGAACTGAATGTAATTTCCTGCACTGTGATTTGTTATATTTATACTAGATTTGTTAGATAACTCAATGCAAAGAAAAAAACAGGACTCCTGGATTTTTGCCTACTTATTTTGATTGAAACTTGGTTGTTTAACCTAGATTTGAATACTTTAAAATGAACCTCATTTTCTTTGGTTTAGCTTGTTTGTCTCTTTGGCAGAGATTGTCAGCTCTTTAGTACTTTAACTATCATTATCATAATTTATGCAGGTATAATTTTCCATAAAATAGTAGTCTTCTCCATCCTGGGGTCCTCAAAGTGTATTTGGCTGACAGCTTTTAAATTTTACAGCAGAGCCACATGTCACACTGATTCAGAATTTTTGAAATTATAGTCTGAACCACATCCAAACTTGATTGGATGCAGGGGCCCTCCCTGATAATAATGCTGAAATAGAGCTGCTAAATGACCTGTATTTTCCACTAGTTTTTAACTTAAATTTCATTTAAATTTACATCCCTTGGACTGCTGGTAAAAACATAAGTCCAGAAATATAGAAAAGAAATATTGCAAATTTACTAGAAATTATAGGAGAAGGAAGAGGAAGAAGCTGCAGCACTCATAAGGAGAGGCTACAAACAAACAAGAAACATGGAACTGGAAATAGAAGAATTAGATTTATTTCTGGGGGAAAAAAAGAGGAACGAGTACCATTGGGAATCAAATCAATAGAGCATATGTTAATAATGAAAAGAATCGGAACCTGTTTTGTTACTTGCCAATGCAGTTACTGCAGTGGTAAAATCCCTCCAGTTTTATCCGGCTCGCCAAACTGGTAGCACTGATGGCGGGAGGCTCCGCCCACCTGCCAGGACGTCATCTGCACATGCAGGAGTGTGCTCAAACTGGTAGCGAAGGTAAGTAGATTTCACCGCTGAGGCTACTGCCTTTAAGACAAAATCTCACTCAGTTTTCTGAAAATGAACCATTCAAATAAACCATTTGAAGGTATGCTTTGCTTCATGGCTTCTATGTTAACATCACATAGGTATTCATTCCCTCCATTCATTCCAGTTCAATGTAGAATAAATATTGTCTATTTTATAAAAGAAGAAAAAAGAAAAGGGAGACAACTGCTTAAGACAGTTGGCATTTCTCTTTACTGTTTCTCCCCCCTTGGAAAGGTCTGGTTCAACTAGTATGCCAAGTAGTATAGCTCTCCTGCAATTAAAACAAGTTTCAAAGAAATCTTCATGTATTATTGTATTCACTGAGAAAAATACCCAATCATTGTTAAAACTGAAATTATTACATTTCTTCTCCTGAAATGGGGTCAGAGTCTGGGTAGAAAAAGCATATTTAATGTTATTGCATTTAACATAGCAAGATTTCTAAGAAGTCATCCTAGGATTATGGCATTAAAGGAAAATCCATCCTTTCTTTAGAGGTGACAAACAGTAATTATATATGTTCTACATTATTGGATTTTAGAAAAATGGGCTAAACCCTACAACTCATATTTCTTTAGAATTTTATTTTATTTTTACTTCATTTAAGAAAATATTTATAGTCGCCCTACTCACTCTCAGTGATTCCTGACAGCTTACAAAGATGAAAACCCAATATATAAACAACGAAAAAGCAATACCCTCCACCCCAACTCCTGCAGACAACAGTCAATCAAATAAACCACTTGATGGGCTCTATCTCACTGTGGAATCCTGAGTTCCATTGGCAAAACCATGTCTTCAAGGCTTTGCAAAAGAGTGTCAAAGTGGAAGCCAATCTTATCTCTGTGGAGATGATGTTCCATAGGTAGGGAGCCACCAAGGTCAAGAAGCTCTTGTTCTTGGTTCCACTAGAACATGGGTGTCAAGCTCGCGGTGTCACGTGATGTTTTTCCCCTCCGTGGAGCTGGGGTAGGTGTGGTCTATGCATAATGCACCCAGCCCACAGGCCGCCAGTTTGAATCCCCTGCACTAGATGCACCTATTTAGGAGAGGGGGCCTGCAGCACTATGGGCTCCTACTAGTTCTGTCCGGTTCTTAGAACTGGTAGTAAATGCGGCGGGATGCTCTGCCCACCCACCCAGACGTCATCATGGACACTCTGCGCATGCGCAGAAGTGCCTTATGCGAGCAAAGCAAATGCGTGCACATGTGTGGTCCCATTGCGAGCCAGTAGCGATGGTAAGTAGAACCCACCCCTGGCCTACAGCATTCCCTGCCTCCCTGCTTTTTTGGGTCTGATAGATGTGAACAGGAAAAAAGGGTCCTTCAAATAAGCTGGTCCAATTGGGAGAATATATTCATTGTATTTTTGAAATCAAGCTATATTAGTTTGTTACAATAGCCTTCCCCATAGTTTTGTGATTCTTTGAAGATTCATGAGTAATCATGAGTTAATCATGAGTTAATTTTTTATGAAGTACATCTGGCTTTATACATAAAATAAGAAATTAACACTTTAGAACAACTTTTATTTTGAAGTTACACAACTCCTTGAATTTACAGGACTCACTGAATTTGGTGAAAGGAAATGGTAAATGGATAAATAACTGGTATAGTTTTGATTTAATTGAATTCAATTTAATTAATAAATAAATAGTGTCATCATGCTTAGTTAGCATAAATCTTTAGATTTAAACCCACAGAGCTGAAAATGTTGAGATCTTTAGACACATTTGGAAGCCACCAGGTGGGACAAATCTGTGTAGTTACAAGAGTAACATTTTTCTTCTAGAAGATGCTATTCAGTAGGGTTTTGACTAGATGCAAGTGAATGAGGATTAGGTATTGTTGAGTAATGCAGAAGAACCTTTCTGGAAGAAACTTGAAAGCCTGTAGGCCTTACTTGCATTATTTATTCAGAACATAAAAGGTTGTACAGACTGCAGAATCTGTACTGACTACAATAAATGTTTTCAAATATTTAAATGTGTCACATTTCCAGTCTTGACATTAAAAATAGCAAGCCACATGGCTGTTTTGTTGAAATAATAAGTTCTTCCAAAGGGACACCGCAGAAAGTCAGTTTTGCACTATTTCTATTTTACTGTCTGTCTTCCTACCAGCTGCAACAGAGATACTGGATGGAAAAGCTTCTGTAAGTACTGTACATTTTTGCTATACAGAGCTCTGGCTGCTTTAAAATTTTAATTTGGAGGGGAAATGATAAAATAAAAGTAAAGCAGTAACCAGAATGAAATATAGAAGGAAAAGAGATAGGTGTTTGAATTGGAAGAATAGCATGTTTTTAAAAGGGTTGTGTGTAATCACACATTGTCCTGATTGGCTTACTGTTCATCCTGGTTTTGATTTTTGATATTACTGAAGAAACAGTGCTACATAAACAAGGCCAGTGCTCTTGTCTAACTGGCAAGTAACAATTAAGAGAATGTTTCAGTATAGACTTTTAATAAAAGTACTGACATCTATCAAAAAGTCAAAGTGAAAATGAATTTTGTAAGAAGCATAAGTGAAATGTGGGGGACCTTGAGTTCATGCCATTCACATTTGTCTATGGGGAGAAAGGAAATTTGGTTTGGAGAGAGGTTGGATCGAACCCTAGAGGACCCATAAACCTTTTTTTGCCAATTTGGTACTTCCAAATGTGTTAGAATACAACTCCCAAGAATTCTCACCAATAGAGCTGTGTAGATAATCGTTTGGTATGTTTTCTATATTTTTCAGAGAACTGATATAAGGTTATTATTTTTCTCTTGGATTTTTAGTAGGCAAAGTGTGGTCAGAGGAGACAATTATACAGAAAATATCCCACATCATTTCCTTCAGTGTTTTCATGCTGTGGTTTGCAATCTGGAAGCAACTCATTAAAAAGTAAAGCTTTTTTCAACTTGAGCTTGACTTATCTTGGCACCAACACAGAAGTAGTTCATCAGTGAATCCTTCAAGAATCCTTTTTTCAACTTTCCAGTCTATCTCAAAGCATCCCCTGGCATCCCCCGAACGTCACTACTAGGTCTAGTCCCACTTGACTGAGCTGCATCAAGTCATCATTGAAGTATAAAAGCTGTCTGTATTATTATTATTTTCATACAAGAATGGTTGGTTAACACGAGTGGATGTTATAAATCACTATCACAGAAATGGGTCTATCAGATCCTTCCTGCTTACAAGCTGCTCTCCTACATGGCTGTATCCTTCTCTTTGCTTTGCTATTGGAGATTAAATTTCCTCCTGTCTCTTCTGCACCTCACTCCCAGCATGTAGAATGAAAGTTTGGGGAAAGCCAAAGTAGTCAAGTAATGATACCTCAGTGTACTGATTTGTTCTTTTTGGGGGAAATGGCAAGTAAATCCAGTAAATTGAAGCACAACAGAGCTTAAAATTGAATTTTCTATTTTGGGGGTGATTCAGTCTGTTTTATGGATAACATTATTTTAGCCATGAACGCTAGTAGGGGATCATACTTATCAAGTTTTTAAAAATGAAATGATTAAAAAAGAAATCAAACTTAGAAGACACAGTCATTTTTGTTAGAAAATATCCATTATGTGCTATACATTTGAATATGGTTGTCCTTCTTTGACATGAAATTTAAATTAGTAATGTCACATTTATAATACTGAAGGGCAGCGTGACATTTTTATTAGTGTTATGTAATCCAGTGTTGCTTCAAAACATGCAGGAACATGTGTGAAACACTACTATTTGAAGATGCTCTTTTCCCAAACTTCTGTATGTATATGGAAACAGCTTCTGAAGCAGCTGACACACATAAACATATAAGATGTCACTAAAGTATATTGAAAGATAGTGGTCACCAACAGATACTAAGTTAATTTTGTTATAACAGATATCTTGATGTATTATTTGCAAATCATATTTTATCTGGCATAAAGTGGCTGTAAATTAAAATTATCTGTCTTCTTCAGTACATTTTATGTCTGCTCTTCAAATCAGCAGCCAATCTACTGAAAATGACCCATAGAAATAAATCTTCAAGAATGATAATGATAACCATACCAATAGTATAGTAAAAAAATATGGGAGAAGTATCATAAGAGACCTAAATCCACTAATCTTCATACGAACAATGTTTTTTTGAAGAAAATAAAGATGATGAACAAGGATTAATCCATAGATGTTTTCTAATTCTTACATATTTCAAGATTTGGTAGTACATAACATTACAATAAAATGTTATGAAGGTTACTGAAGAATGAACCAAAGCTCCTAACTGGTTTAATTATGTACAGATTAGCACTACGTACAAACAAATGCAGAAGCTTGGAGGTCATAGGAGAATTTGAATTTGAAACGTTTTAATAGGGTAGCTAGTAATAGGTTTTCCCCCCACAAATTTATAAATTACTGGGGGGAAAAACAATTTTAGGAACCAAAGTGACCAGATATTCAGTCTTTTCAATGAAAAGGGATTTATTGATGCAATACTTTTTTGTTTTTAAATGTTAATGTAGCAGATGTTAGAAGCATCATTTTCTTATACTTTCATTCTATTTTAAAGAGAGCCTTTTGTTATTCAGAATGATTCAATGCATATACATTATCCTATTTTTAATTCAGTTTGATTCTTCCCGGATTCATAAAGAAGTAATACATTCTGTTGTTGCATTCAGTCAATAGCTCCATATCAGCATTAGTTTAATTGCAAGTATATCTTTTCAGTTTAAAAAACAGGGGATATGTCAACTTGGTTTTATACTGTGTGTAGAAAACCTGTGTGGATAAAAACTATCCAGCTTTTGTAAAATTCTCTTTGCGGATACGCAATAGAAGAATTTTAAAATCTACTTAACAAGAAGTCAGCATCATCCATGATTGGCTTAAGTATCCAAGGTCTTACATTGCCCTACTTGGAAAAGCGAGGGATTGAACCCGAAATTTTTACTAAACAACATATGTTCTGATGCTGAGCTCTAGCCCTATGTACTTTCAGCTTCCCCAGTAAGTCCTCCTGAGTCATTAATAACATAGTTGTTAGTAGTGGCAGCTTTTCACTATAGTTGCCATGTCATAAAATACATAAATTTAATTTCATGACCGGTGTAGGCCAATTATTTTTAAATGATGGTGTCTATTTCATTCTGCAAATAACCAGTGCTTTATTGGAGGGAAATATTTCATGACTTTGAAAGCATACAGAAAGCATCTGGATATTTAAGAGGTTTAAACATATAGTAAGAACTGTTAGTCTAATACAGCGTGTCTACCGTTTCCAGCTTTGTGGTCTGGCGGGAGGGAGAGGGGATGGTTCCGCATGCAGATTCATTGCTGCCTGCCACTTGCACAAATGCAGCTGTGCGTGTGTACTCACCCGCCCACTGTGCTTGCAAGCGGAACTGTGCACACACGCATACTTGCCTGCCGCTTCTGAGGCCTGGTTCTGAATGGGCCACAGCCTGGTAGTGGGCTGCACCTGGGAGTTGGGGACCCTGATCTAATATATATGATTGCAAAGGCCTGAGTTTAAATTTCAGAACCATCTGCAGTTTTATGTACAGTTATTTGAAGTCACTGCATTCAGAAGGACTTTTTTTTCTTTTTTTCTTAATTTATTTATTAACAAGAATAAAATAGAAAAATAGAAAAACAAACATCCAACACTAATGAGAAAAAAACCCCTTCTGTCAGGGGTGAAATCTAAAAATTTTTGCTACCGGTTCTGTGTGCGTGGTTTGGTGGGCGTGGCCATGTGGTCATATGACTGGGTGAGCGTGGCCATATGGTCATGTCATTGGGTGGGTGCGGCCAATTGAGCAGTCCATTTTGCCAGGGAGCAGGAGGTTGGACTAGATGACCTCTGAGGTCCCTT
>JANHFK010000003.1:580730-591494 GCA_036250565.1 Sibynophis collaris
CTGTCTGTCTGTCTGTCTGTCTGTCTGTCTATCTATCTATCTATCTATCTATCTATCTATCTATCTATCTATCTATCATCTATCATCTAATTTATATGCTGGCCATCTCACTATGCAGAGTGACTTATTGATTTGATGTTTATTAGAAGTTAATAAAAGCAGATGAAACAGTATTTGCACACCAGATTTAAATATTTGTATGGGGACTGCTAGGCTAAACTTCAACTTTATAGATCTATTTTCTTTCCTCCCACAAAAATGTTATTGAATCTATCAACTTCAAATGAATGTTGGAAATGCAAATGTAAATTTGCATTTTGTGGTGGACATGTAATAAAGCAAAGAAAGTAGTAGGATTCATATTCTAATACAGAAGATCCTTAAAGTGAATATAAAGAGTATGACATCTATGAAATGTGCAAAATATTTTCTATTTACTTCCTAAGGCTTTTTTTCATGCATTTAACTCTTGGTGATCCAGGCTGGATATGGCCTCAGAAAGTAGAGCTTCTTGCAATTATACTGAATTGCTGTAAGAATATCAGTTTTTCCATCTTCCATCAACTAAGAAATGTAAATAAGGAATTTCCCACATTATAATACTTGCACAATGAATTAACAGATTGACAAATACTAGGAATAAATTATTCCAAGGTTAAAGAAGAAAAGAACACCATTTGTGGTCATCTATCACCAGGTAAAGCCAATCAAACATCAATGATCTAGAATAGGGCTACCAATTCTGGGCTGGAAAAAAAACATGGACAATCTCTAAGTGGCAAGGAAGAGTCATCTAATTATCATTTATCTTGCAAAATGAGGCTTCTTTTTTGCAAACTGGATTGCAAACAACCACTTTGCCTAAGGCAACATGGACACCAGAACTAAACCTGCAACTTAAATGCCGACTTTCCATATTCATCAATATTATTACGTAGCCTAATAGTTGCACCTACAACAACTGGGAAACTTAACCCAGTTTGTGGTCCCATTATGGTACCACAATGGTGTATTCAAAGTCTTGCCACAATTAACTTTGGGTAATTTAAGCAATAATAAAAAATAAATGAGCAAAATCTATATGCAGAAATGGCCATATTGAAAACTAGTGACAGTACATTTCACTCCTTCAAGACATTCTATGTTGACCCGAAGAATAATTGAGAAGATATATACAAAGACTGGTTTCAAGATGAAATAGTGGCATCAGAAATTATTGAAAGATTTCATGCAATTCTTCATGGAGTCATCAAAGGCCAATGTTTCTTATCTCATAATATACATTTGTAGTCTGAATGCAAGAATGTTTGTGGCTCTTTTGTCATTCTCTCCCCTCTCTTGCTTTCCTTCAAGCAAAAATTATGCATTTGTGTGTGGGAAATCTGATGGAATAAAAAATGTGTTTCAGGGGCTACAAGTCTTGTTTTGCATTAATCGGAGAATAGCAAGTTTATTGCCCATCAAAAATTATGACATCAGTATGTAGGTAGTCCTCAACTTATGACAACTGGAACCAGCATTTCCACTGCTAAGCAATACACTTGTTAAGGGAGTCGTGCCCAATTTTATAACTTTTTTGCCATGGATGTGAAGCAAATTACTGCAGTTGTTAAGTGAATCAGTTCCCCCATTGAATTTGCTTGTTAGAAGCTGACTAAGAAGGTTGCAAATAGCAATTAGATGATTCTGGGACATTGCAACCATTGTAAATATATTGCCAAGGCCCCAAATTTTTATTACATGACTGTGGGGTTGCTGTGATGGTCATAAGTGCAAGGATCAGTTGTCTCTTTTTTCAGTGCTGTTGCAACTTCCAACAGTTAGTAAACGGATGGTTGTAGATATTGAAGACAGTCTGTACTAAAATGCAAATATGAACTCAGTGCTTCATTATTTGCAGAAGCTAACATTAAAAATCTTGCAGGAAGACAGGTACAATACACTGCATTTATAAAGGAAAATGTTTGTACCTCAGGGTTGAAATGAGGACTCCTTGGTGCTCTCTTGAGCTTGGATTTTTTCTTGCAGACATTTCATTACCCAAACTAGCTAACAGCACTAATAATTTTATCTAGTTTGGGTAACAAAATGTCTGCATGAAAACAACCAAGCTCAAAGAACACCAAGTATACTTTTTATCCCAGTATACTTATGATTGTCTTCAAGAGGTACCCTAGCTTTCTAAATCATACTGTTTTGCAATGGCTCCTGCATTACAAATGTGAGATTGAATCTAGATTCCAGTCTTCAAATAATTTCAATGTAGGGCAGGCCAAAAATGTGATTGGAATCTCAGGATTAAGATCTGCAGCATCATACTTTGGGATGGGGCAAACAGTTGAAGTAATACCAAAAACCTAGTATAAAAAAGAGACACCCTTTTGAAAATTTGTAAAGGCTTTGTTGTTGTTGTTGTTCAGCTCTGAGAGTTTGGTCCTGGACATGTATACATCCAAACTGTGGTGTTTCTCCATGTCATATATGTGCGTATATGCATAATTTTGTATGTATGTATGTATATATGTATGTATGCATGCATGCATGTATGTATTTATTTAGTCGTGTTTATGTAGTGTATATTAGAGGTGTAGACCCTTTGAGAGCTCTATGCAATGAAATTTCATTTTAATATATGCCAATTAGTGTACATTCAAAGTGACAATAAACTTATTCTAAGTCTAAGTAAATGTTATTTGCTCAGTTCCTGTATATAACCCATAAAGGGATATCATGAATCAATTTTTTGCTCACAAACAATTTTAGTATTAAGGTTAGGTCTCTAGATTTATATATAATGCATATGCAAGTAGGAACTTGGCTCTTTCAAGTTCTTAACAAGCCACACTTGACATTCTTGGGTGAATGAAAGCAAAACTTTTCTCGGGCAGAAAAGGATCTTGGAGAATTCTTCACACCCCTCAATATTATATTAAAATTTTAACTTGGAATAGAAAGAGAAAGTTTGGAAGAATATTTCCCACCCTCCATAAAAAGCTATTGAATCCATTATTTCCATAGGAAAAAAATATTTTATTTTTTTTAAAGAACAAATTCAGTTTGAAACAGATGTGGAATGTGAATTTTTCATAGATTTCAATTTCTCAAAGGGGCTAACTGCAACATAGAACAAAGCAGATTTCAAAACTAAGACAGTCTAGGTTTTTTTTTTAAAAAAAGAAAAAATATTTATAACTCAAGCATAATACTGTGTTACTTACAAACTGGACAAAGGAATTTTTAAATAAATATTCATGGTACACAGTTACAGCACAAATATGCAGCAATTTGGCAACCTTTTTAAATCTTATCTCTTTATCCTGGATACTGTGCAAAGGGGAATGACACGGCCTTTAAACAAGCTGTAGCTAAATACATAGCAAAAGTCAGATTTTATACAAAACATCTTGCTTAGACTTTATAAAAAAAACCAGTGTTGCTTTATATACACAGTCTGGTTAAGAAAAGATGTTTATTCTTGATTCCATGTGTATTGTTAATTGAATCTTTATTTAAAAAGGTGAATAAGGCTACTGTAACACCCCAAATCCATATACAGTCAATCTCAACTTATTTACAGCATCTTCACTCTTAAAACAGGATGATGTAAATTTTCAAAAAGTTAGGGCTAACACAAGCAAGGCATTTACAGTAACTTTTCAAAGCTGAACCAAACACCAACCTCAAGGAACAGTTGGCAAGATTGTCATTATTTTGCACAAGACACAACACAGGTACACGGGGCTCCTTTCTCCCAACCCCCACCCCTTCTCCTGGGTTGCAGGTTGCTCTTCTTTATAGATTTATTCAATATCTCCCCTCCCCATGTTTAGTACATTATAAGGAGGGAACTAACTGGCTAAACAACCTCTTTCAGGTTGTTGTTTTTTTTTAAAAAACTACCCCATCTATTTTTCCACTTCCCCTCCAAATCCTAAGGACTTACAAGAAAAACCTTGCATGGATGGGTTCATAGAGAAAAAAGCTTTAGGAAAGGACTGCTTCTGTGCTGCAGCTAGTTACCATAGTAACCTCCCACAGAACCATGCTACTTCTCGCTTTCCTCTCCTCTCCATCTCTCTCTTCGCGCACCAACGTCATTTTCAGGTTCAGGAAATACCAAAAGTAATCATTTCTATGACAGGACTCTGTGGTGTAGTGTGGTGTGGTGGTTTTTGTTTTTTTTCTTTCTTTTTTCTTTTGCATGTGCTCTGTGGAAGTTGAGAACCTTAAAATGCTGTAGCTACAACTTCTTTCGAGTCCAGAAAGTGAAGTGTTGCTATGGTAACAGGATTATGTGATAAGACATCTATTTTGCATAGCACATAAAAAAAAAAGTAGATTTATGTCCCCCAGGGTGCAGAGGTTGAAGGAGAACAACAACTATGCTTCAAAGCAGGAACTTTATAGTAAACTTTCCTATTGGTATCCAGCTCAAAAAATACTCCATCTCATAAGGCAAGGCGGGAAAACACAGCACAAAAAAAAAAAAAAAGCCATATCAGAATATTTTGTTAAAATACATTGTGTAGTTATACACTTATCTCTCATGATTCAGGGGGTTTGTTTCCTAGTCTACTGGTTATGTAAAACAGCTAAGAGGGCTTGGTTATTTTTACATTTCTTCTCACTATTGTTCTTTTTGGAGTTAGAGATCTATTCCCCCCCCCCCCAGAAGTAGCCAAATTGATTTCAATGGTCACAGAGGAATTTCACATCTTCTGTAAGGATTCTGTGCAATTTCAATATATAGATATATTAGTAATCTGAACAAAATCTGCTACCATACGTCCCTTGGGTTCTATACACTTATTATAAATAAGTCACATTATATCTCCCCTTCTTGTAGCCGAATGCATTGCATCTTTATGTGGTGGTTTACCATATGTGCTTTATTTCAGAAAGAGGAAAAAATCCCACGAATGGCAGTGCAAGACTAACTCAAAATGCACCGCCAGAAATCAGAATGTCAAAAGGCTTGATTGAAGGAAAAATACAATCCTGACCAATTTTTATATAGATGTGAATGCTTTGTTTTAAGTGATGGAATTATAGCCCTCTTGACCATTAAGCTTGTGGTTTGTCTATGTCAGATGTTGCTGTTTTTTTTTTCTTCCTATGATTAGATAGAATATGGTAAATAATAGCAGCTGTGTCTGCTTTAAAAAAAAATCCATTTGAAGCAGACCAAGATTTTGCTACAGCTAGTTCAAAGCTGTACATCTTATTGCTGGTAAAGTACCACAGCAGTCCTGCCCTAATATATCACCAGCAGCCTTCTATTGTCTTGTCTTTCAGGCACATTAATTTACTTGCACTACTTTGTGGGAGAAGTATTTCCTCCTGCAAGTTACTATTTGAGAAAACCTTGGCATCCTTCAAGTACAGACCCTAATCAGCTGCTCCTATTGCTGTGTGTTAACACTCTTCATTGAACTCCGGATATCAAAGTGCTGTGCTATTTAAATTGTCTAGCTTTGTCTAGTTGATATTCCAGAGACAGTAGCATTCTTTCAGCCCTTCCCTCTCTCTTCTGCCACACGTCACTTCTATTGTGGATTCAGCCGACAAGCTAGCTTTTGGCTGGAAGATTCTCCTTTCAGCAAAGCCCAAAGTCTCTCCCAAAGCATTATCCATTCAAGTAAGGCTGCTTTCGCAAATAGGTGGAATATGGGATGGTAAAAAATAATTTTTAGAAAAATCACTTTTGCAAAAGGAATGCATGATATGGAGTGCATAAATTTTCATATGAAGGATGACAGAGTGCCGTTCGGTTGAAGTAAAATGCCACAGGGACTGACTAAAACAAACAAAAAAGTTTAAAATCTTATTTTAAAAGCAGAGGTCTGTAAGACAAATCCATGAGCACCAAGAGAAGCACACACAAAGTCACAGGGCTGCATTTCAAGCTTGATGACTTAAGACTCTCTTCCTAGAATGCCTAAAACCATTAGTATCTGCGAGTTGCTCCATCTTCCCTGGGGGTTTTTGTACGTGCCTGAATGCCTACAGCACATGGCTTAGAAGGTGATGAACAAACAGCAATTGCTATGGGAATCTTCTATGTAACTTCTTCCAGCTTCCAAGTAAATGCTTGTTCACCAAGACAGGAATTCTACAGACTCGAAAGCTGCCCCCTCAAAGCAGCTCTCTGTAATAGGGTGGAGCTTGCTGTTCCCTCCTCTGCATCTGGTCCAGGAACCCACACAGTGGCTCGTCACAATCCCCAACCTCTGTGTCATGGATAGCATTTGACCAGACAGAGAGAGAGTTTCAAAACAGGTACCACACTGAGTGTTCATCAGACCTTGTAATAAATGTTTGCTGGGCTTTGAGGGGGCATCTCTTGAACTATGTACACAGGATGTCCATAGTCACCACTGACTTTCTCATAGTGAGGGCAAAAAACACTATCTGCAGTCCTCAGAGGGATGATAATGTCACTGGGTTCAGACCCGTTGTTGTTCCCACTGCGTTTTGGGGTTGCTAATGTACTAAGTGACAAAGTTGTCGTGTGCTGAGGCGAATGCTTCCTGTGTCTCCTTCGATACTTCAACAAAAGAACCACCAGTGTGATGATGATGAGAAGGAATATGATGGACCCTGAAGCTATCCCTGCAAATAAGGCCACCTCTGAACCAAGGATACTGGAATGTCCAGCTTTGCTCCCATCTGAGTTGGGACCTAGGAATAAGGTTGGAGGGAGACAGGGAGAGAAAGAGAGAAAGAGAAGGGAGAAATCTAAGTTCAAAACAATCACTGTCCATCACCACTTTGTAGCCATATTTAATTGTCTTCTGAAAACCTGAGTAGCTAGATGCAACCATTCGCATTACAAAGGGACATTCTGACTGTTGCTCTCCTATCATGTTGCTCCCAAATTACACTTTGTATCTCTCTCCACCCATCAGCATAGAAGGACAACACTGATAAAACAGCCTTTGATGCATGTTATGTCTCCCCAGACGTTGGCCAGCTTAAGGCAGCTAATAGAATAAAATAGGGAAACGGGAATTCTCAAGACTCATCTGTCACTATTTTTTGCAAACACCAATTTGTATTAAACTATACTACTGTGTGCCTTTTCCTGTCTGCGTATGGATCCTTATTATGTAGCCCGGAATTTAAAACAAAATGAAAACACTGGTGAGTGGAATAGGTACCTATAGGCTTCAGAGTAACTGTTCTAATACTGACTGAAGACATTGATAGCTTGTGTTGGGACTCTAGGCAAACCCAAGTCTTGGAACTGACTTTTAATAGCTTTCCAAACCCAATGTTATTCAACTGGTACATAGAGAATCATATTTTGTAGTGGGGGAACATGGCCCACTGAAACCTTCTAGTGTAGTATTTTTCAAATGTGGCAACTTTAAGATGGGTGGACTTCAGCTCCCAAAATTCCCCAGGCCGTGCTGGCTGGATAATTATGGGACCTGAAATCCACACACCTCAAAAGTTGCCAAATAAAAAAAACAAACCCACCACTCCAGAAGGTTCTAGTGTGTTGGTCATACTTAGTAGCAAGGGACTTGCTGCTTATAGAATTCAAACAGTAAAACTGTAACATCAGAAGCAAGCATAATGCCAGCAGCAGTCCTTATTGCAAGGATATTTAAGTTTTATTAATTAAATCAAATGCTCTCTCACTGGAAAAAAATCAGTGCTAATTTAGCTGCAACTGGATGCTTGATTTAAATGAGAATATTGCTGTGATGTTAAATTTAGGTGAAAAGCCACTGCGCATTATATTTCTAGTATATAAAAGTATTGATGTTTACTAGCTGCCAACTAAAAGGTCTATAAGCATGAGGGTAAATAAATTTGAAAAGAAGACATGAAACAACTAATGGGAATTTTAACATAAACTAGTATCTACGATTGAACAGTAATCTCAGTTTGCTGTTCTTTCTGCTAACTTTCTCCAGTGTATTCTTTCTTGTTCAAGTGAAGTAAAGAGAAGAAGCTGATGTTAAAGTGGTGGCCGGTAACATAATTAACCAAGCAAAAATGCCAGCCACCATGGCATGCCAATACAGAGGGGGAGGGAGATGGCTTTTGAACCTTGCTTATCAGTTTCGGGAGATGGGAAATCGCAACACAGAGTCACTATCATGCAAACTTTATGAATGTAGCAGTGGTTAGTTGCTCTAGCAGAAGAGCAAGCTGTTGATATCAATAGGGACAACCTTTGTACAGCAACTATATGTTTGCATGGGAAGCTGAAATCAGGACAATATCTCTATTGCTAGCTTCTCCAAGTAACAACAGGCTGGTAGTTTCACCAGGTCAGGAAATGAAACTTTCAGAAATGCTGCCAGGACACAATGATGGCAATCCATAATTGATTAAATATAAAAATATAAATTTAAAAAGCATACCAAATAAGAGGGTTTAACTATGTCCTGGACTGCAAACAATGTTTTCCTTATTTTTTTTTCATTTAATAAAATCCATTTCTTATAATTGCAAAATGTTTTAGAGCAAGATCTGTTCCTAAAGATCAGTAGCAACTATGTATGAATCCAAATTTATATGAAACCAAACAGGAGAGAGAGAGAGAGAATACATTTTTGCAGAAGCTCTTTTGGATTGGTATATTCTCTCTTTTTTTAATTAGCTGTTATATATTGAATTTGTTTGGTTTGATTTAATGCTTTTGTGGTGCAATCTGATGTTCCCAGGAGACTTTGCCATGAACAGATAGAAAAATGTGATGCATAGATTGTCCCTTGATCAGCAGCCAAAGCTCCATGGCCATGCAGGTGATAAGGACAAAGGAACATACCAGAATGATATAAGGGAAGCTCTGAAGCTAAGCATTTTCATTCCCCAACATACTCTGAATTTGTATGTGTGAGAGAGAGGGTTATGCCAGTCTTGGAAGAAACATAGATAACTTCTTTCCAACAGAATCAGTGGGGAGGAAGCATGTTTTTAAGAAGAGGAAAAAAGGAAAAAAGCCATTCTGTCACTCTTGTTGTAGCTGTTGCAAGCTCTAAGGAGTTTAGTAAGTGGTAGCTCCTCTACCATAGGTAATCTCTCCCCCCACCCCAGTCTCCATAGGATTGCATTTAGATAAAGCCCATAACAGACCCTCCTTTCAGGATCTAGATATTCTCCTGTTTACCTGCATGATCCTTTACAAAGGGACTTGTTGTGGAGCTTTTTCCGTTGGTACCAGCTTCCTGTTCCGGGCGTTTAGTTGGATCAGCATTATTTGGGGACCCACCAGAATTGGGAACTGAAAGAACACAAATGATTCACTACAAACTAATAATAATGTGCTTTCTAAGCTGGTTATTAATGTTCATGAGGCATGAATGGCTTTGAACAGAATGTCCTTTATTTAGGACTACAAGAAGATATGAGAATCTAATTTTCCTCTTTAAAGCAAGTTTTTTTTTTTTTAAAGCTATATAGTTATTTGAGAGATTCGGATTGTGAAGCTATCAGCAAAAATGAAGGGTCCTGAAATTGGCAAGAAAGCCTTTGCAAATGACATTTCAGCACAGCCAAGCAAATTGATTGACTACTAAATCAACCTCTAATTAGGAAGAACAATTCATTCTTTCCCTGTACAATAGGTTATCTGTAGATGAGAAAAAGACCATGAACAAAACCCTCATTTTTAGTGAGGTTTTGTTACAAGCAAAGCTATGGAAACATTAGCTCCCTCTCCTTTTAAAACAATTTTGAGCTGTGAAACTATACTTTAATATATAGTCTACAAGCAAGAATAACTGGAGCACATACTATTCAAGGATGACTTATCCTTCTAAGAAAAGCTGTTCAATGAAAAGATCTTAGTGAATTAACTCTTCCTATAAAATGTCAGTTACTTAGCTGCAGAAAATATAAGACAGTTTCACCCACTTTGCAAAGCCAGGGCCATTGAATTGGGGAGCGAGAGCTGTTTACAATTGTTGAATGAATAATAATAATAATAAAGATGATCACTACCTTGTTCAACTCTCATAAGGATCTTCATGGCTTTTGTCTGGCATACACCTCCCTCCTGGTTGTCCAAGCCTTCAAGGGATCCATTGGATGTTGCTGATTGGAAAAAGAAAAAAAAATCAAGTGAAAGTTTAGTTAGGATATTAACAGGTACAGCCACACACGCAAAACAAGAGTAGTTGAAAATAGATGTCACTTGTCCAAATTTACTTCTGTTGTTCAGGTTTATCCAGAAAAAGCTGGGAAATACTGGCAATTAAGAGAACAAACAAACATCCAATACAGGCTGTGTTTTTAGTTTCTAATTCATCCAGGTGCCTTTTTCCATAGCTGTCAACTGACTTATTATGCCAGTGTTTGCTCTCCACACCCACCTCCACTCCCTTTCAAAAATGGGTTAGTTCAGAAAGAAGATTGCCAAGTTCAACAGAACAAGGAAGTTTAGTTTTAAATTTTTTTTTTATTGAACTGAAATTCCACAGATGAAACAAATCCGGTGTTTTTAGATTGTGAAAAATGGTGAATCTCTTTGTTTTACAGTTTGTAATAGTTCATTTATACATTCCAGTGCTTGCCTTTATATACTAACAAGGTAAGATATGATATGAAGTCCAACATCTATTTAGCTTTGTATCTTCAACGAGGCAGGTAAGTCTGCCTCCTTTTACTTGAGAAACAGGGCATCAGATATATATATATCTGCATGTGTGTGTGTGTGTGTGTACATATATATATATATATATATCAGTGGTGAAATCTAAATTTTTTTACTACCGGTTCTGTGGGCGTGGCTTGGTGGGCGTGATG
>JANHFK010000004.1:71736-82215 GCA_036250565.1 Sibynophis collaris
TTATTTCAGATGCAATGTTTGGTATATAGAGAGAACACACAGCCCTGGGGGGCACCTGTGCTAATTGTACAAGTATCTGGTGTGATTTTGCCTAGCTTCACCTGCTACTTCCTATCTGTTAGAAAGCTTATGATCCACTTACAAGTGTGGTCAGGCACAGCTAGCTGAGACAGTTTTGCGAATATCTGGAATGATGGTATTGAATGTCGAGCTGATATCTACAGAAAAGACCCTTGCATAGGCCCTTGGAGTTTCAAGATATTTTAATACGTAGTGCAGTGCTATATTAACAGCATCATCTGCCAATCTATTTGCTCGGTAGGCAAATTGCAAGGGATCTAACAGTGAATCTTTGATGGTTTTCAGATGGGTCAGCACTAGCCTTTCAAAGGTTTTCATAATTTTGATGTCAGAGCAACCGGTTTGCAGTAATTCATCTCCTTGATTGAAGGTTTCTTAGGCACTGGGATGATAGTAGCAAGAAGGAATATAACATGTCTCTAGTGATTTATTGAAGATAAAGGGTGAAGATGGGGGCCAATTGGTCAGCACAAACATTCAAGCAAGAACAGGTTACCTTTTCTGGACCTGGTGCTTTTCCAGGCTTTTGTCCATGAAACAGACCTCGCACATCTTTTTCTGTGGTCACCGGAGGGATGGAGTCAGTTGTAGGAGACTTGGCTGTTGTTGGTGTATCTGAGATGGAGAGGGTAGCAATAGTTGCCATTGATTTCCTCTCAAACATACAATAAAACACATTGAGGTCACCTGCCAGTTGTTGATTTAAGTTGTCAGAGATTAGCACTGCTCCCTAGATTCAGACACAACTGGACAGGGGAAACCTTTACCTTTTAATTGACTTCAGCAATTATGAAAATGAAGTTATAACCACTATATATTTTCCCAATCTTGTATTCCTTAGCAAGTGGACACATCCTCATCCTAAATTTTGGCTTATAGAACAGTTGGGAGAAGGTAATTTGTTTTATCTTCTCCATATCATTTTCAAGCAATTTAAATTCCTCCTTCTCCATCAAACATTTCAATGAGTCATAAACCTGGAAGGGTAGCTTGATGCTGTAAGAATAGATAACATCAGTGTAAGTTTTATGAATTCATGTACATCTCATAGGTGTTTTTAAAAATATTTCATGTCAACACAAAGAAAAATGACTGTTGGATTAGTCAGTTCAATATATTTCTAACATGGGCCATGCAGGTGCTTTATAAGTCAGTTAATTGACACAATAGCATTAGTGATCTATTGCAGCTCAGATCTAGAATATGAAAAGCCTATATTGCATATATGAAATTATTTTCTGTGAAGGTATCAACTTCCATAATTATGTTGAAATAAAAGCTTTTTGCTCTGCAAGTCATACTTCTGTAGAATGTTATTTTTTGGAACAAATGTCCCTTATTTCTTCAAGTGTTTGAAGTTGTAAAAATATATATTTGGAAATCTAATTTTAGATTTGACTAATTTTAGATATGCAGTATAAATTCATAAGAGTTCTACATTCAAACAACCAAGAGCAATAACTGAAGATTTAGCAAATGAATCTTTTTCATGTGGTTGAAAAGGAATTGTCCTTATTTCTCCTAGAGAGTACATAGGAAGTTAGGATGCTTAAATTAGAAATGCATCATCTTTTAAATAGCCATTGTTTATGCCAATATCTCCAGGTGTCAAGTGAATTATTAATGTGAATCGTTATTTCACAATAGCAACATCTGGTAGATTATCCAGTTATTTCTAAGAAGGCAACTTTAGTGACAATAATGTCATATTACAAATGATGCTTCTCTCACTTTCTCCTACAGTTCTAGTGATTGCTTAATCTTGTGGGAATAATACTATTTGCATAAAATCATTATAAAAATAGACATTATTTTTTCAACTATTGTTCTCTCTTTCACTTTCCAAACATCAAAATGGAGAACATAGATTATAACTATTATTTTATCCACTATTTATATATTTTGTAGGTAGGAAGACTGGTATAGTTCAAAGAATGCTACTAAATTTTATTTTTCCCATTACATTTGCATCACCAAATACCCACTAACCACAGAATTTCTGTATAATCTACAGTCTGTTCTAATAGGTAAAAGAAGTGTGGAGACCATATTGCTATATCTACAAACAGACCAGAATTCTGCTACCTTTTTCTTTGCTCTATTATTGGGGGAGCACATTGGAATCATTTTGTAGGTAGCATGATCCCTTTCTGAACATTTAATGTTGATCTGATCTGATATGGTCAAATGAACTCTCTTATAAAAGTGAATATAGCATTCTTCTGTGTAGAGCCAAGGTATGTTCTATTGCAGAGCAAATTCTGAGGGAGGGAGGGAGACAGAGACAGAGGATACACTATAAACAGTAATGTACCACTTCTTTATGGGTTCTGTGGACCAGGATATTCAGCAACCCTCTTTCAACATGCAAATCTTTCCTTGGTCTTAGAAACTCTTCTGATTGCTTGTTCACTAATACAGGACAAATTATGTGTAAGTTATCTGTTATATGCAAAAAATCAGTGCCTATAATTTTCTGAATTGATTTAAGGGCAACGTAAGGGCTACTCTGTCAAGAATGTTAATATCTATTTATTTATTTACACTGCTTAGATGTCACTAAATCTATGTGCCTCATAGCACGTTTACAATGTAATAATATAAAACATCAAATCAAAATTATAGAAAGAGAAACTGAATCACAATACATCTATAAAATCATAAAATGAAATGAAAATAAAGTAAAGAGTAGTGCTAATTTCATCTAACCTGGGAAACATAAACTGGCAAAAGCTCTGTGAAAAAAATTAATCTTGACATCTTTATAAAGCAGTGCAGGAGTGAGTAACAAAATAGATCTCCATGGAAAGGACATAGAAAAGTCTGTATCTGTACCTCCTACTATCTCTATCTGGACAACATAAAACACCTCTAACTATTTTAATCTTGCTGTTAAATAAGATACCTAGAAGTTTTAAAAAAAGATGAAATAATATAATTTGCTGACTTTGCCCTTGGTAATAAATTAGTTATGAACATTGTTTTTATTTTTATGAATTTCAGATTCACAGCCAGTATCCAACAGAATTTGAATTCAATCAGTATTACTTGAAGTTCTTAGCATTTCATTATGTTTCCAATCGATTTAAAACATTCCTGCTGGATTCAGATTATGAAAGACTGGAACACGGTATGGATCCCAAATTGACCAGTGTTAATTTGGCTGCTATTTTATTATTTTAAAGCTTTTCAACAGAAATGCATATAGCTTCTAGTAAATATTTTTGCCACTAGTTCTCTTAATTTTAGTTTGTAATCTCCTTGGCAAAATTTTAGTATCTCATGATAAGTTAGACATTTCTGTTCGCCTACTATTGGTCACTTATAAAATGCTTCTTGTGCTGAGAGTCACAAATATATTTTCAGGCACATTCTGAATTTGTCTCTATTCCACATTCTCAATGTGGCACATCTAACTTAAATATTGTACTACAATTATCCATGCCATCCAAATCTAAGGTTGTGTCCTTCTAATTACATTACATTTTATCATTTTAAGGAACATTATTTGAAGATAAAGGAGAAAAACATGGCAAAAAGGGAATTTGCATTTGGGACTGCATTGACAAGATACATAAAAGGAGTCCGGTTTTCTTCAATTATCTCTACATGCCAGTTGAAACAGAGGTATACAGCCAACATATTCACAGTCTTTTTAGTTCTAATACCTAATAAATACAGCTTACCATTAGTGTAATTAACATTTATTCAATGGGTTAATTGCCCAGTTTTCAGAATGATTACCATGCTGTCTAGACAGTAGTTTTTCAGACACAGGGATCTAAAGACTATAGCCAATGAGCCTGGTTAGTGTGCATTTTTATGAGGCTTATTATTATTTTAAGGATGCTGTGATTTGGCAGATATGAGGAATTTTGTTGATAAGTAATTGCTATGATAGTCTTATCACTGGACCAAAATTATATTATAAAAGCAAATTTATTTATTTTATAAGGGTAAACTCAAGTGTTGCAAAGTATTCTTGGTTCACAAAGACAGCTTGTTAATTGTATGTCCATAGCCAAACAGGACTGGCTAGTTTGATTTGGGGAGAACTACATATGAGTTTTCTTTCCTTCAAGTTTTTTTTTTTAATCACTGACTATGAAGATCAACTTGTCTCCAATTTTTACTTCAAAGAATATGCCCAAATATGTCTGTGTAATAGTTATATATGACTGTAGTTTACTGAGGTAGCAACATATCAAACTAGCTAAGCATTTAACAGGACTACCTGGGATGCACTGTTTTAGGTGGTGGTGCCTATTGTAATCTGAAGGTCTTGATGCTAATGTTATTAGGATGGTGTTGTTGAATGTTGGCATACTTTGAAATAAAGACAATGATTGTTCCACTTTTTTTATGTTACTTGATTGCAAGGGACCAAAATATTTGCAAAGCTAGATTTTTTTTATATGCTGTATTTTAATAACATTTCTGAATTCATAAGTTTCATAATCATTTTAATATGGAACTCACACTGTG
Organism: Sibynophis collaris; assembly: GCA_036250565.1. Taxonomy (NCBI): domain Eukaryota; kingdom Metazoa; phylum Chordata; class Lepidosauria; order Squamata; family Sibynophiidae; genus Sibynophis; species Sibynophis collaris. The sequence goes on from JANHFK010000004.1 coordinate 76,303, forward strand.
CCCTACTTCTGTTGCATCATTTCACAGGAATAAATTGAGCAAGGGCAGAGTCCCGCCAATTCATGAAACATTTGATATGTTCTAGGCACACAGAATTTAAAGACGAGAGAAATAGGGGGGATTCCCAGTGTTAGAAATGAATTGGGAAACAATTTACCTACTTAACAACAGGAGGAAACTGAAAAAAGAATAGAATTGCTTCCTACTATTAAAATGGATTAATTGTTTATCTGCATTTAAGTTGAGAAAAATGGTTTGAGCCAGGGGCATACCATTAGGGAAGCAGGGTCAAATCACATTTATCAACTACAAGGGTTCTTTTTTTATACAGGTATTAAAACCAAATGTCAGCATTTCCTGCCTTAAGAAATGGGATTACTACACAGAAGAGACTTTAGCCACAGGCCCAAGTTATGACTGGACTATGATAAGTGCAAAGTGTAGTCCCTTGGATGAAACAGATCAGATAGATATGTCACCTTCCCACAATAAGAGAAAAATTGTCTGGCCATGCTATGATAACCTGGCTAAGGTGCAATCTGATGCCATCACCAACTTATTTAGTGTAAGTATAACCTTTTAATACATTCATGTAGCTTCATCTTTTTTTAAATTATTAATTTTCAGTGTTTTTAATTTAACAAAAGAGCAAGAAAAGAAAATGTAGAGGAAGGGAAAGAGTCATTTTTTAAAGTAATTTTTAAAACTTTCACAAGGAAATCCTACATTTACTTTATTGACCATTACCTAAATCTCATAACATATTATATGTACGTATATTCTCTGACTATATATCCGTATCAATACAGATACCGTAACTGATGAAGTCTCGTTTATATGCCTACCACCTTATTCAGTTTTTAAAGTAATGATACCATTAAATACTAGTTTGCCTGCAAAAGAAATGGCATTTTTTCTGAATAACAGCTGACTAAATCTGTTTTCTGTATAGATTTTCTAGTAAAATATGCCATCATTATTATGCCATTCCCCCCCCCAGCATAATTACTATTTAGTATGTGCATTATTCAAGAACATGCTGGACCATCTTTTGATTAATTGTGAAGTACTTATTTTGATATTTTGTGACTTGTAGTTTTTCTTGGCATCCACAGAAGCTTCCTGCTTTTGTTAAAATGATGAAAGCAGCCCCATCACCTTTGGCATGCATATGGTATGACATGACAATACATAGACAAAACAGGCTAGACTTAAACAGAGCAATGCTGCTATCGCAGCATAGGGCTTTGGAAAAGATATTCAGATATTGTGATCTCTGTATCTGTCTACAGAGAACAGAATTATGCAGTCAGTGGCTTTCCCCATAACACTCTTTGGAAGGAAAAGTTGGGCTTGAAGAAGCAGAATAGAAAACTATTGGTGTTGGAGAAGACTCTCAAGAAATCTATGAATAGCTAAGAAAGCAAACAAATCATGAATGACCAGCTCAAATTATCATATTTTGGATACATTATGCAATGATCTACTTCTGTTGAGAATGTGTCATACTGGGAAAGGTGGAATAAAAGATGACCAGCAGCAAGGTAGATGGACTTAATTACAGCAGTGATAGATGCACCTTTAAAAACTTTGAAAAGCAAGTTGAACACAGATCATCCTGGAAAAAACATTTGGGGGCTGCTACACATTACTATTGACTTGATAATTTCTTAAAATCTTAAAATTGGGTCAATAATAACACGTCACATTTAGGACTCCTTAAGGATTAACTGAAGACTTGGAGCTTTGTCTTTATATCAGGAATGTAAAATATAAACATAAAATGTCCTGGTCTAGGAGATCTATAATAATCTATAATAATCTAATGATATTTGTAAGTGAAGAGTACTATGTATCTTTAACAAATCCTGGGAGACTGAAGAATGCTGATATTGCTGAAGAATAATTGATAATGATAATGCTGAAGCATACTACCTGAGCGCTTGAGAAAAAAAATGTTTCTGTCTTATTTTCTTTTTCATTTTATTTCATTTATAGCTTATTCATAGGAAATAGCTCTAATAAGAGCAGTAAGGGAATTCAAATTCCCATTTTAAAAGTAGAAATAAATTACAGTTTGGCAGACGCATTAAATAAGTCTGTCACGTTTTCCTTTTTTATTATAATTTAGTACTGTTTCTTTTTTAAAAAAGTGATAAATGTTAATCTTGGCAACATAAAATCTTGCAGTCACAGCATTGGACTTGAACTGTGTAAGTATTTTTAAAAACACTTCCAGTCCGTATCATCATTTTCAATTGTACCAAGAGGTTGTAGCTCATGTGTTTGAAGGAACAACAGAAAGATTTAATCTTATGGAAGCTTGTTTTTAGGAAATTGAAAGACTGGAGAACAAATTAAACCACAGCCCAGAAAGGTGGCAGTCGCTGTGGGAAAGAGTCAAAATAAATGTGAAAGAAGATTCAGGGAAAGACAATGTAAGTATTTTAACAAGAATCTTCACACTTTCAGCAAGGGCTAAAAATAATTGTCTCAAAATTCCACATATATCAAATTATTGAATATGGCAGTGTATATATTTTAAATTCTATAAATAAAGATATTTACAGTACAACTCTGTCACGGGATTCACATTTCATGCTGAAATGGGATGATTTATTACTGCCAGATAATGCACCTGACCGTAGTACTACGTTCCACTCCCCAACAGTGTCCATCTTAATTATATAAGAATGTTTTTAGTTTTCTAAAAACTAAATGATAAATGTTATATAGTTAGTGGTTGATACAAGAAATCCAAGTTAAACTGTGATTTATGGTTTTGACCTAGACTTATACAAATGTCAATGGCTTCAATGGCTCCCTTCAATACAAGAAATTGGCACACTGTGAGGATCCTTAGAGTAATGTAGAGTAATGCAAGGATGTTTACAGTGAGAAAGGATAAGTAGCACTGCTTGAAGAGTATGGAGGGCTGCAACAAAAAGAAACATGGAGGAAAAATTCATGAACAACTTTTCTACTTGCATAAGTCTGATTCCAAAGCATTATGAACTTAGAACTTAGAAGAACTTAGTCACTTTGAATGTACACTAATTGGCATACATTAAAATGCAATTTCTTTGCATACAGCTCTCAAAGGGTCACCATCTCCAATATACGCTATATAAATATGACAAAATAAATACAAAATATGCATATACTGACATATATTATATGACACAGAGAGACAACACAGTCTAGGTTGGATGTATACATGTACAAGGTGAGAAAAATGAATCTTGCAAGTTTACCAGATGGATGGCATAGGGAACAAAGCCGTTACAGAATCTGGTACAAATAATTTGAAACCTCCTCCCAGAGGGGAGCAACAGAAACAGACTGTAAAGTGGGTGTCTGGGGTCTCTGACAATGCTTTGAGCTCTAAGCACATAGCACTTACAAGCAGTATCCTGAATAATGGGAAGCAAGCTTCCTATAATCTTCTCGGTTGTCCTTACCACTGTCTGTATGGATCTTCTATCTGAAGCACTGCTGCCACCAAACCAAACAGTAGTGCAGTTTGTTAAAATGCTCTGAACCGAGCCTCTGTAAAAAGGGGCCAGGACAGAAGGACAAAGATGTGCTCTCCTCATCCAATGCAGGAAATGAGAGGGGATGAACTAAGAGAGGGGATGAACTAAGCCATGCAGTTTCCGAAGAGCTGTGACTCACTGCTAGGTCCTAAGCATGAAACAGGTAGACTTTCATTATTTCTAGCATTCCCATGAAGCACTCTGCTCACCACCATTTATGACAGCTATCCAACTGATGTAAACTACTTGAGAGGGTGGGTGGGGAGGAGGTTGTATACAAAGGTAGTATCTGCTACTCTAAAGTATGCTGTATAAGAACATGTGGAATCTAGATTTACACAATTTTACAATTAGTTCAAAATATAAGGAAGAAAAATGAGAAGTTATAGACTTTTTTTTACTCTTAAAAGTCAAGATTATATTGCTTATATAAAGATAAATATATAGAGAAAACATATTTCCACGTAAGTTTGTTGCTTTATCTTCTAGATCATTTTCTATTTCTTTATTTCAACCAACATCCAAAACTTAAAACAGCCTCTAATTTCAGTTCCAGTGATAGTATAAATAATAGAATGTTGCTGTTAATATTTATGTGCCAGTTAATATTTGACTATCTCACTTGATTCTTTTTTAAAAAAGTTATTTCTCCAAATACTGAAGCAAAACCTTGGGATATTGGCAAGTTTCTGTGGCATTCTTCCTCTTCTTTTTTTGAAGGCCAGTCTGATAAGTAGAAGACCATGGGAATAGCTGATGCTGTCCAAGGGCAACACTAGATTGTCTATAGTCAGACAGATGTCCTAATAAATCAGGATAGACCACTTTCTCAGACTTCATTATGCCCTTGATTTGTGGTCGCCACAATTTAACGTATTGGGTCATTGGATGCTGAACCTGACATTGAACGATAGCCTCCAGTTTACTCTAGCTAGCTAATAAAAGAGACAGACACAAATTTTGAACGTTTAACTCCTTCAGCATTACTCACAGTCCAGGCTGATTTATAACAACTGAGATGAGAGAGAGACAGAAAGGAGACTAAACGTGATGTCATGCTGCTCATACAGAATGCCTATCATAACACACGTAGAGCAGTTTCAAGAACATGTGGACAAGGAGATTTTCTTCTCTTTCTCATTTCACAGAGCCTGATACATTTTGCTTTCTTCATGTGGCACGGCCATCTGTTCTGAAGCATGAAAATTTATTGCTACTATCTCATTTCCTTGGGGATTCTTAGGCTTAGCTCATGTTTCATAACATTTTGCAAAAATAGATCAAGAACTTGCATTCCTGATTTATTCTGCACCTCAGTATTTTGTTACTATCGCAGAAGATAAAAACCTCTTAACAATCTGTTCAAATCCAACTTTTTAAGGCTTTCGGAATCTTTTCCTTTGCTTTTTATATACTTTATATTAAAACAATATCAACATAGCATTAAAATAGAAACTTTTAAACCTAGATTTAGATAATTTTGAGATATGACCGACTTCTACAGTTTGTCTGTCTGTCTGTCTCTTTCTTATATGCTTTGAAAATTTTGATGCTCAATTAGCTGTGTTAGAAATTATTTTCCTCTGTAAGCATGTCAAGCCTAATATTAATTCTATTCAACTTCTGTATAATAATATTCAATAGCATTTTTAAAATCTCTGATAGAAAATCATCTACTAAATTGGAGGAAGCTGTTTCTGAATGTTTAACAAAATAAATAAAACTATGCAACAACTAACCTTGGTTCCACAGTTAGTGAAAAATTTGGTCAAATAAAAAATGTAAAAGGTTATTGATCAATCATTAATTTGCATCTATTTTATTACAAATATGCAGCACACCATCAGTTCCTGTAACATATTTGATTCTTGTAAATTAATAGAATAGTTGGCATTTATTTATCAGAACTGTTTATCTACATAGCTGAGGAGAATGGGTGGATTATACTGAAGCGACAATCAGAGACAGGAACTAAACTCTACTGATTTAGGCTTTAAAACAGATTAAGTAGAAATCAGTGATGGGAGAGCTACGAAAGACATTGAAAAAGAAATAAATGCTTAGCCAGGTGGATGAAACTGTTCTTCGGGTCTTTCAGCATTTTCTTCCATACTTTTATATAGCTGATATTAAAATAACATCAATATAGCATTAAAGTATAACATTTTAAACTCAGATTTAGGAAATTTTGAGATATGATACTGCCCTTAAGCAGGGGTGAAGTCTACTTTCCTTCCCTACTGGTTTGGAAGTGTATGCTCTGTGCGTGCCGCAAGCATCGCTCGCGCGTGCCCCACCGTCACATCTAATTTTTGATCCTCTGTGCATGTGTAGAAGGCTTTGTGCATGCGCAGAGGGTAAAAAACAAGGAAGTAGC
>JANHFK010000004.1:85692-97329 GCA_036250565.1 Sibynophis collaris
TATGAAGGCTATTGCTTAGCGCATTGTAAGCTGCCCTGAGTCTTCGGAGAAGGGCGGCATATAAATCAAATTAATAATAAATAAATAAAATGTACTAACCGCCAACATTGGCAATATTAGGCCAAATAAAATAATTCTCTGATCTTTGATAAGACAATTTCCTCCTCCCCCCCAAAATGATATTTGAAACTCTAACACTGGGTGGTGCTGAATTCTTGGAAATGCTTTTGTCTTTTTCTGTTCTGTACTTGTAGCATTAGCTTTCCCAGCCTTGATCTTTTATAATTTCTTCTTTCTTAAAAAAAGAAAAGAAAAGAAGAAGCAAATCCAGAAAAAGAAACAAGGAAGAGAAAGAAAGCTAGAAATGCGAAAGAGGAACAGAACAACCGAGGTGCTCCTTCTAACAACGATTGATATTTATATTACAATCCTACAAATGGCATTATTATATCGAGTCCTATGTTTATGGAGTGGCGGATAGGGGAAATAAAAATGGAAGGATTCTGTTTCAAGGTGGATTGTTTCCTAGAATGTATATAGTATACGAGTTTATATTTAAGGCCGTGGAGACATGCCAGGGTCCTTAACAAAGCAAAGATGACAGCAAAATAGATAAAACTTGTATTCTTGATTAACTACGCCTAATAGCACTGGATTTTTCAATCTTAAATAGATTTCACAGCACCAAGGAGAAAAAACACCCCTTTCCTGTACGCACAAATATACACAGAAAGAATATCTTGATTCTAAACATTTAGTAAGTAACATTTGGGCCATGGGCGCATTGGAAAATTTGCAAATATGTTGTGGATTCTCTCACAAAAGGATTCTCACAGCAAGCGTGACCCATCGTAAGATCTATTGACCTAAAGACCGAGAGTGAGACTTTTCCCCCTGTATATCTCCCCCATATCTTTCCAGACCCCTTAACCTACCCTGTTTCCCTGAAAATAAGACATCTCCTGATAATAAGCCCAATCGAGCTTTTGAGCGCATGCGCTAAAAATAACCCCCCTCCCGAAAATAAGCCCTCCCCGAAAATATTTAAACGCATACGCAGCCGGTTCCCGCCATTTCCTCTGGTTAGGGAGACAGAGCTGGAAATCAGGTAAGATGGCAAGAGGAGACCCATCTTGCTCCATGCGCCCCAAAATAATAAGATCTCCCCGAAAATAAGGCCAAGCGCTTATTTTGGGGTTCAAAAAATATAATACAGGTCTTATTTTCGGGGAAACACGGTAATTATGAAAAGATTTAGAATTTTCAGTATTTTGATTAAGGTATTTAATTAAGTTTCAACAGTTCTAAACCATTTAACCCTTCCAAAAGTGCTCAGAAACTGTAATCCAGGACATCCCCTGTTCATCAGAATGCCTTTTAACTTTTCTTCCCTTTCTCTATATTTGCTGTGTAATCACTTTTATGCAGAGGTGAATTTTAGGAAATTAAAAATTGTCCACAACATCTCATTTGAGATCATGGTGAATAGTAGCTACTCAATATATAGTTATTCACATGTTCAGTATAACACTGGCAGACTTTTCATATTACTGTGCTGGTTGCTTTCTTTAACGTTTACTGTTTCTTTTCCTTTTCACCCTAGCTAAGATATTATGATTCCATGGAAGACGCTTATTGTAAGGGCCATATTGAGCTTGCAGAAGTAGAAAGTGTAATTCCCGCTTCACCAACTATTGGTGCTCCAAAACATGCTAATGAAAAAGCTTTCTTTGATGTAAGTAGATTGGCTCCAGACTACCATCTGCTTTAAATTAATAACAAAAATGTGTACTCATAATCTGTGCTCATACTAATCTGTGCAGAGATGCAACTCCCTCATTTTTCTCAGCCAGATTTAACTGCAGTGGACATTTGCAAGATTTTTTTCTGGGAATGGGAGTAAGCTGCAGTATTGAATGTGATTGTAATTTGCACATAGAGAGTACACCAGTGTAACATACCTCTCCACTGCCCTTATATATAGTATGTGGTGCTACATATTTTAAGTAACACCCCCTTTAAGGTCATTTGATTTGTCAAAGGTAGGTTCCCATGTTCTAGAATAGGAGTTTTGGAAGCTGTCTTACATCTTTGTCCATTTGGTTCACTACTGTCTGTGTGGACTGGCAGCAATTTTGCAGAGTTTTGGATTGATGTCTCTCAGCTCTTCCCGATTGACTACAGATTTAACCTGGGATTGATCCAACAAAGCAGATGCTATGCCACAAAGTGTAGTCCTGCTCTTAATTCACTAGACCATTTTTTCCTCAACCTTGGCAACTTTAAGATGTGTTGGCTTCAACTCCCAGAATTCCCCCAGCCAGCATGCATTAGACACTGGCAATAGAATCTGTGCAGAATGTTTCTTAAATAAGGACATGAAGAAATAGACACATTTAGCCAGTATTCCATTTCTGACAATAGAAGAGAAGAGAATTGCTCAGGATTGAACGGTGGAGTCCTTGGTGCTCTCTGTGGTTGTTTTCATGCAGACATTCCATTACCTGGCTAGGTAACATCTTCATTGCTAGAAAGGAGTGGGATTTACTCTCTGTTTATATATAACAGTTGCTTGTCTTGGCCACTCCCAAAGTTGGTGAGGGCTGTTGTTTTCCCCTTGGCTGTTTGGGCTGTTGTTGACTGATTGATTGATTGGTTGGTTTTGCTTCTAGTGTTAATCCCTGCTTATCTGGGTGTTGATTGTTGGCAAGGATTCTGATCTTTTCTTTTTTAACTTTTTATTGTCTCTTGGTGTGTAAATGTGGTTCATTTATGTGCCTGCTGGTGGATGATTTGTCTGAATGCCATGCTTCAAGTAATTCCCTAACATTTTTGAATGTAGCATGATCTAGGATGTTCGAGGTTTCCCAGTTGAAACTATGCTTAGGTCTATTCATGTGTTGTGAAATTTCATCATGTTTCATACACCTAATTGGTGTACATGGATGTACTTTGCTAGTCTTCTGCCTGTCTTTTCTATACAGTGGCTGTTGCAATACTTACACTCTAATGACTCCTACTTTTTCTTCTTGGGCTACTAAATTTTTGGTTTACTTAAAATGTTTGGATTGTTAAAATGTTAAAATGTTCAGTTGATTTGGCTATTATGTTGATGCCATATGATTATAAATAGTCCATTGGTTGTTTCAGAGATGTTTTTGATACATGGAATGTTATCTTTGTCATATCTTATGTTATGAGCTATTATATATAACAGAGAGCAAACTCCACTCCCTTCTAGCATTGAAGATATTACCTAGTTAGGTAATGAAACATCTGCACAAAAACAACCAAGCGCCAAAGGCGCCACACTCCCTTTTTTTCATAACTTATGATCAGCCATTTTTAGGGGTCATAGAATTGTCCAAATAGATGTGCCAGAATTTGTGAAATGGGTCTGCTACTATTTTTTTTCAATGGGTAACTCTACGATCTAGATAGTATCTATCTGCTTAACAACCTGCAGAAAACTGTGGAGAATAATGCTTGATATTGGATGGACTACTAGATGAAGAAAAAAAATAATGCTTAACACATATTAGACATAGGAGCACTTGAGCAGTCAAAGGACAGATAAAAGGATTGTTAAACACCACTTTAAAATTAAACAGCTCTTAAGGAAAAGATGGGATGCAAACAATATATTGTAAATCAATATATAATGTATTTCCCTGACTTTCTTCAGTTGTGAAATTGCATTTAACCTAGTTGGTAGCTCATCCTTAGGTTGTATGGTCTAGGTAACACATATTAGACTACATTATCTATCAAACAGAATGTTTGATAAATACAGGAAAGGACAGCAATTTTCAAGGAAGCAAATTGCCTCAGCGTTTAAAGCTGCTTGAAGAGAGAATTCTCTCTTTGCAGGTGAGTCTGTTATTAGGTACACTATATTTCCTGAGAAAAGTGGGGGGAAATGTCTGATGCATCCAATGAAATACAGATAACCCTTGTCTTACAACCATAACTGAGCTTGACATAATGGCTGTATGTCATGCTGATAGTTAAGCAGGTTGCCATATGACCATATCTAATTTTATGACCTATTTTGCAGTGTCAATAAGAAACCGAAATTAAATGCTGATTTCGGGGGCGGGGGGGAGTTGTGAATTGAGATCATGTGATTATGGGACACTGCAAACAACTACAAATGCAGGGCAGGGCCCCTCAGAACTTCAAATCTGGGTCATAAGTAGCCCTTGGGAGGCCATTGTAACTTTCAGTGGCCGGTAAACAACCAGTTGTAAGTTGAAGATTACTTGTATAGTAGAAAATCTTGATTTGCTTGCAACTTCTCATTGCAAACTTGCCATGCATTTGAGATATGATTCTCTTCCAAATGGTAGATTTTTGGAGTTCATGAGAATAGCGAGAGCAATGTTGCTGCTGCAAAGACTGTAATGACAATAGGATTGATAAATTATGGAAATCGTGTATGTTCTAAAATTAATACTACTTTTATCTTTTAATTTTAATTGTGCAGCTAAAGACAAGTAAACGAGTATATAATTTTTGTGCGCAAGATGCACAGAGTGCCTACCAGTGGATTGACCGGATACAGAGTTGCATTTCAGATGCCTAATAAGGAATTTATTTTTGCTATCATCATCATCATTTGAAAAAAATATCTGTTGATATGCCTAAGTAACTCTACTTCCGAGAAGAATTGTTTATTGCAGTTCGAACAGCCTTATATTTCAGCCACAGTGCTCAGAACATCATATTTCTTTTAGTTGATAATTTATATAATGCCTTGTTCTCCATTTGGAAGACACTAACTAACCTCATTGCCCAGAAAACCTCATCTTCAATACAATTCCAGGCTAAGTGATCCCAGCAGGATAACTTTTTTCTACACACAGGAATGAATAATCCAGCAGAACACTTGATTTTTGAAAATAATCCTTTATTTATCTTTAATCTTCTTTCTATTTTAGAAAAAGGGATTCATATTCAGACTAGCAGTGTTTTCTGAGAAAGAGGTTATTTAAACCTTTAAACCCTGGAGACCAATAAAAAGGCACATTCAAGGCACCATAAATTAAAAGAAACGGTTTCTGGTCTGCCACTTGTTCTCTGAACAGTCTGTCTTGAGAAATATCTTGCCATTTTTCTACTCGTTAATTCATCTTTGTAGATGAATGGAAACCAAGAGCAGGCCTCAGGAAGAGGAAATGCTAAATACAAAAGTTGTATATTAACTTACGTGCTGTTCTGCTCATTGTAAAAAAAAATGCACTAAACAAAACAAACACTTGCACTGAAATCTTTGAAAACAGGCATTTTGAAGGAGAGAAGTAAATTATTTATAGCAAAATGCTAGCAAGATAACAACAATTTAAGATAATGATATGTACATAATTTGGCTTGATGTGATGTAATTTGATACTTTAAATGTTTTTGCACATGAATTGGAAGAATGTTTTTAGATTTTTTAACATTTGCCAATGTGTTTGCTCATCTTAAAAATCTCTGACAATTTTTTTACAAACCAAAATAAATAAAAGCTTTTCTTGCTGCAACACATAGTGACTTTTGAGTGTAACAGTCCTAGAAAGAGAATATGTTTTCTTTAAAAAGTAATATGTTAAAATAATAACTCAATGTTTGTTTATACTAGCCAGTATTTTCTAGGGTTTAGTGACGTCACTTGTAAGTTAATGGCTGAGTTCACATGTAATGCTAAGTCAAAGTTTAATGGAATAAGGACCTCTCACTGCAAACCTTGGACTGATGGATGAATCCCTTCCCTGGCTTGGAAGCTTTCATATTAAATTCCATTCTAAGAGTTGAATCGGACAGTGATTAACCTTCACTAAAGTTGGTTATAACAAGCCATTAGTTTTTGAAACAATTTATTTTTTTACTAACCAGAGTTAAAATTAACCATGATTTATTATTATGAACCTTAAATTATGATTTCTCAAGGCTAAATCAAGAACTGTTAGTGTGCTTCTCTCACATATGGTAGAAAAGGAAAAATAAGGGGAACCCAAAGATCCAAACCTCTCAATAGTTCCTCCTTCTAATATTAAACCATGGTTTAGCATTATGTGCAAATCAGGCCAGTATTGACAAACTGATTTCACTTGTAGGATTTCAGTTTCTGGAATTGTTTACCTTTTTTAAAAAAACCACTATTTTCCCTATTTTTCTAATGAATAGTGAATACATATTTCACACTACACAAAATAGGAAATATTTCTTTTTTAAATATATTTGGATTTCCAAACTTAAAGAAATGAAGGATTTTTCTAGCATTTTCAGCTGATAAATTACCACTTGTGGAAAAAAATTGTGTTTGCACATTCATGTACTTTTCTTTGTATATGAAGTACTTTTTTATGTGCTTTGTAAAACAATGACTGTGTTTGTTTTAAAGTTGTTTAAAAACTATACACTACTCATAGAGTTCTAACTAGGAATTTTAATTATTTTATGTATGTTCCATAACTAGCATTTGTTAACTAAACTGTAATAAAGATACTTCATATGACAGCATTCCTTCTTTACCCAGTGGAATAGTTAATACCATATCTTTAATTGTATAATTTAGATCCCAAGTTATCCTGTAATAAAATTCATATTTTTGTACAGAAAATGCCATTTTGCATGTGAAAAACTGTTCTTTGCTCTATTTTTTCATTGTTAAACTCAAAACATTCCATGAATATCACAAACTGGCCATATCAGTTATCTGCCTTGAAAAATTAAGCTATGTATTTCATTCTGTGTTGACTGAATAAATAAAAAATGTATGAAACATAAATATGGCTACAAGATACAAATAATATAATAGCAACTGATTGTTCACATGTTATTGCTATTGTCATTGGAAAACTTACACATCTGACTGCAACTTATCCTTGGGAAGCAAAATAAGCAATTTTTTAAATGGGGCATAACTTATGAAAAACTCCTCTTTACCCTTTAGTGTATGTAAATTAAATATGCATATTAAATTGAAATATCAGCAAACACTTTTTTATAGGAGGAGCATAGCTCTGCTAAGAACTTACTATGAAATTATTAGTCATTTGTATAATTCCCAATTTCTAGCCAGATGATCGCACAATTTACTGGTTTTCTCTTAATAAATAAGTTGCTTTCTTACGATAAGGGCACTAAGTGTTTTGTGATTGTTTTCCAGCTTTCCTTATGTTACATATGGCCAAACTAGCCAGTTTGGGGAAGCGATTTTAGATACATATATTTTTACACAGTTATTAGGTGCCATCTATCTATTTTCTTTGTTTTTTGTTTTTCCACAACAGTGTTGCTGTTCATAGGGCCAACAGTTCCTTTAAAACCAAAGGCCTCCTTACATAACTATTTCCTTCATATCTGTTTCATCTGGTCATGAATTGCCTGGCCAGTGGAAAGAAATGTGGTGAGTTGAACTCCGCTCACATCCAGGCAGAGGTGAAAAGAGGACGAAACACAGCCTGAAAACTAGGGGAGGGCAGTCCTTCCTTGCCAGCAGCCATCATATCTGGTCCACCTAATGGACTTGAACAGGAGGAGCATCAGAAGTCTCAAATAAAGAAACCCGTTACAGGTGATGCTAAAAGCAGGGTCAGAAATGAAGTATCATTGGTTGTGGAGGTTCTGTCTGCTTAATATTTTTAAGTAAATGTTGCTTTGTTAATGGGGATTGGGAGGATTTTTTTTTTCATTTTGTGAAAAAGTCCCATGCAGCATAATAAATACAACTGGATTATTTACTACATCATACTACTTTTGAACGTTAAAAAATATTGGAGCTTCTCAGCAAAGATAGCATATAGTGCATTTTTACGAAATAAGCAAAGGAATCTGAGAAACAGATGACACATTTAAACATTTCCAAGGAGTTAAAAGTCTCAGTTAAAGCTGCTGATTCCTGAAATAGTAGGTAACAAATATGAAGCACATAGTGCTACTTTTGAACATTGCTGGAAATCAGATTGATAGTATCTTTAAAAGCATGCAGCTAAGCAAGGCAGAGAAAAAATATTGGAGTTGTAAAACTTTGCAGAATGTGTATCGAAAGAGGGAAAAAAGACATTTGAGAGATATAAGCTCTGTAAAAATATTTGTTTAAGAATGTTTTTCTAAAGAATTCCTTGCAGATTCAGTTTTGGGCAGAATACCATATCTCAAATAGCACTGAGATTTCCAAAAAGTACAAAAATAATAGTAAAGAAAACGAATTTTAGAACACGTTTATTAGATGACAAAGGAGTGTGCAAAATTAATTATTGACTTAATTAAAATGGATAGTTTCTGTTTTCAGTTTTACTTTTATAATAACACATCCCCAGCATGAAAACAAGTCAAAGCTGCATGTCATAAAATAGATCATAAAAGAACAAATGCAAGTGACAAGGCAACTGAAAATCCGTATTCAATATCAGTACAAAATATCAGGTCATCTGTGCCAGCTGACCTATTATCCTATCCTATTATCTTTAAAAAGAAAGCTAAATGAAAAAACACATAAGATTGCTGATTTTTTTAAAAAGTGACAATCTACAGTGGTTAATTGATAGTAGCAAGCTGAAAAAACAAAAATAATGTGTTAGTCATCATAGGAAAAATAGAAACCTAGCACTGTGTTTATATTCAAAAGAATGTAATAAATATGTACAATTACAGCATTTCCCATTGGCCACAAAATAGGATATATTTAGTGAGGGCTGGTGCAAACTATTTTTTGATTGTGGATCTTCTGAATCTGGGAGGTTCTGCTACATGGACAATGTTCAGCTGTCTATTTTTAACACTTTATTTGGAGTAAGACATTTTATACTTCCATTTGACTTAAAATCAACCCCACCTTTCTGTATGGAACATATACAGAATAATAAGTACTGATAATAGTATGAAATAGATTACATTAAAGGTACTACAAGTTATACAAGGCAACTGAATTGAATTTTAACGTAGACAAATTCAACTGAAGATTTAAATCACCTTTGAAGGCGGGAAGCCTCAAATTTATTTTGTCACAAATCTAAATCTTTGCACCTGGGCCCTCCCTTCTGTCCCCTAGGATTATGACTTGGTTGACCTCCCTGCCACCACCTATCCTGTAGAGGTACCTCACCAAGTAACCTACAGTATATAACTCCCAGACATTTGTTTTTCTTTTTAAGGGATGAAATTTGAAATTTAAATGGGAAGACCTGGAGATTGTGGGGAGTTCATTAATCTGACAAATCTTGATGCTTATGAACTGGGCAGGGGTATTGCAGACATCAATGTGCGAGATAGTTATTCATTTCCATTGAACTGCCCTCACCACTCAAAGTTATTAAGGCTACTTGGACATTATGCTGAATCATTTGTTTTCCTCTTCCATATTATCAACTGTTGGTAGCACTCTCAGTGATATGTCTAAAAGATCCTTGACCATAGGTGCATTTACTGAATACACAATCCAAAATCTATAATCCCTTTTCATTTTCTGAAAGGGAAAAACCCAGTTTACCCATAAATAAGCTCTACACATTTATGTTATGCACAGACAATATCTATGTACTTTATTGCTTCTAGCAATATGAAGTTTGCAAGGTTTTTTTAAATTTCTCCCATTATAATCCTGGTTTCCAAGTGTGAGGCAACAACAACAAAGAGTAAAGTCCATCATATCAAGAAAGATTTCTTCTTTAGGCTAAATAACTCAATTCTTCATTCTGTTCCTTATAAATTCATAATTTCCATAGCATCATATATTGATAGCAGGGTGTTTACAGCCCGGTGCTCCCAACCATAGCTGTTATTTGTCACTGATTGTATGTTACCAAAGCAGTTCTACAAATCCCCCCTTTTTATAAGTCAATTCTATAATTATTTAACTTTAAATTGTTTATCTTTAATAGTAAAGACTACATGACTCTAGCCTGTAATCCTGTTATCCATGGTAGTACCTTGCTCACAGTTGTTTGCTTTAATTTAGACACAACTTGAACAGAATCCTCCAACTGAAATATTTTACATGTCCAAACACACACTGCTCAAACATTGTATTCCTAAAACATGTTCTAAATTGCTTGGGGACTTCCTCTAGTTGGGTATTTATCCTCCTCCTCTCTGAAGAAAAGAGAAGTGTCATAAAATATATGTGCATCTTCTATACAATGTAATAACATGCTATATTTTATAGATGTGTCTTTTATTCCACTTAAACCTTCTCCCACTGCTTTCAATATTCTGCAGTATTATCCTGAAAGGGCAAAAGTATCCTGGAAATACCCATTCTAATCACATGCTCTTACATCTTCAACAGCAAGTTCATATGTGGCTTCAAACAGAAAAACTTGCATCTATCTCACTGCATGTACTACACAACATACAGTCTTTATCACTGCAGCATGACCTTGGCCAAAGCTAAGATGGTCTCCAGCTGGATGCTGAGATCATATAAACAATATTTATTTGGCTCAGTAAAGCAGTATGAGCCATAGATACTAAGACAGAAGGTATAACATTCACTTGTTAATAAATTTAAAGGGACATAACTTCTATGTTCTGGAAAGGATGGTGCCAGCTGATCCTTGGTGGGGAAGGAACTAGAGGGTTTTTCTATTTCTTAAATTCGAAGCTTTCTTCTTTTTCTTATGATTGATAGATCATGTACCATCAGGTCAATGTCTTAGTGGCCACATAAATAAACCTTCTCCAATATGATCTGTCCTTAGACCGGCCTTTTAGATCTTCTAGTGATGCCCCCCTCACTGCTGTAATTTAATCTATCTACTGGTCCTGAATTGATAGAATTGAATCTATTCACCTGGTGCTCTTTTCTTCCACCTTTTCAACCATTATGGATTTATCAAGTGAGCTAGAGCCTCACATAATGTCTCCAAAGTATGATGATTTAAGCCTGGTCATTGTATCTGAAATGAAAACTCTGGACTGATTGCTTTTTTGGCTATCCAGAATACTATAGTCCCAGGAATGTTCTCCAACAGATCAATACTCCTTCTAGCCGGTGTCTTCAAAGTAGAGTTTTGCTTCCTAGGGAATCACAAGGAAAACCATTCCATGTTTCTGATGTTTGTAGGTATGGAAATTCTTTAGTAGTACATTTGGCAAGTAGCTTCCATCCAAGAAAGAATTTGCCTGAGAAATTACCCACAGGTCTTTGCTGATAATTATCTAGATCTCATATCTGGCTAAATTTAATACGTTTAGTACATCCAAAATTCAGCTCAAATTATAGCATCACAAGTAAATTTGTTTACCTCTTTGGATTATACTAGAAATTCTGGGACTGTACTAAATTTTGGCCATGATGGATTGTCTGTGATTGCTCTGAAAGCCAAGACTGTTGCTTCATGCCAGTATCACAGCATTATCTGAGTTTCAGCTTTTCCCGTGGTCACTGTTGTTGCTCTCTTTAGGCCCTACCAGTGGAGAGCTGCCACTGGAAGGAGTAAGGGAGGTGCAATGCTCGTAACTTTGAGGACCTGTTGTAAATAACTATTTCCGAGGCCATTGCAAATTCGAACTGCTGTGAAGTAAATGGACATAAACTGAGGACTATTTATCATCTGTATTCAGTTTAAAGTCTACTGAGAAGAGGAGTGAAAAATCTTTGCCTGTCCAATGGTGTTGCACCAACATGGTCCTCAGCATCCTTTTCATTAG
>JANHFK010000004.1:217919-231788 GCA_036250565.1 Sibynophis collaris
GGTGGGTGGGTGGAGAAAACTATTGATGAACAATGTTTTTTGTTTTTTTTGCTGTTATTTACCTAAGAATTTCCAAAGGTAGGAAAACATACATATAGGATGCAGGTAAGTAAGATAATTCAGCTTTAGTGGTAAAAATATATTCTGTTCATTGTGTTGTTCCTTCTCTGCTCTGTGTTCAGCAGAAAAAAATGGCTTCAGATCAGATACCATGTAGTTCTTGCTTTCAGATAACATTCCTTTTGAGACAATTGGTTTCCTTCAGATATATACGATTTGCAAAGTAATTAAGAGTTTTTTATTTTTACACATTATCAACCAATGGTTAACAAGCACATGGACGATCAATACTGTTATCCAACATCCAGCACAGCTTCACCAACATGTGGACTGAGGGAAGCTGTTCTGAACCGCCCTGAGTCCTGCAAAGGAGAAGGGCGGTCTATAAATTTAATAAAATAAAATAAAATAAAATTAGCGTCATAGTAAGAAGGAACCTGTCCCATCAAAAATGAGGCCATGCACAGGATTTAGCCATGGTTCCTTCCTTCTTCTGAGGGTTTGGAAAAAAAGAACTCTTGAATTTAAATGCCTCGCATGGAAACAAGTCATATTGGAGTAACTTGGATGTGAAGAGTAAGTTTGCAAACATGATGGAACATAAATATGGGTTGGTTCACAAAGCACACTAAGTTATAGAACCATAAGGTTGAAAGGAGCAAGCATCCAAATTAAGCCACCAAGCCTCTCTGCCTGAACATATATTTTGCTCAATTTTGGCTCAGTATATTGGACAGCCCTACTCCACCCATTGTGATTTATCCTATGACTGTAGTTAAGTAAATCATGGCTCACTGGTGTACAAACTAGGTCATATTCTAGGCAAGGTATAACCAGGATAAATAGGCTTCATGCCAGCACTGTAGCATTGTAAGCAATTTATCAAATTTCCCAAAGCCGTATCAAACCTAAGAAAGGAGAAATAAAAACTATTTGATTTGTTCAGTTGCTGTCCCACCTTCAATCTTCTAAATGCACCTTTGCTATATTTTGACAAGGCGTTTTAATTTATTGCTATGATTATTATTAAACCAGTATTGGACTGTATGTAGATTCTTCCAATTTGTTAGACTCGGATTAAAAATTCCCCCCAAAATATGCTGAGCTTGTACACATTTAATACAACTGATGCTTACTAGACTGGACGTAAGGCTTTTAATGACCATAGTCTTCATCATTTTGATATTGGCTTTTCTGTTCAATTAAAAACAACAGACCAACTTTTGAGAAAATAGATTTTTATTAGTTTTTTTTTTTTTAAGAGATCAAACACTCAAAACATTGAAATCCCCTTTTCAGATCACAACTAGTGTTTTCTACAAGCATCCTTTTGTTTAGGAGTGATCTGCTCCAACAATAGAAAAAGCCAACCACATCAGGTGGTTTGTGCTGCTCTGGTCAGTTTCAGAGACAACCGCCAATTACAGGATTAGGACCAGGGTTTGTGCTATTGGAATGGCATAAGAGGTAAAAACTTGGCAATACCCCCTCCCCCAACCTATATCATATTATATTTAAAGACCAAATTAATTTCACAATGGAAGGATGTATTGAGTAGTGTTCTGAGCATAGCTAGTAAAGCCAAGAATGAAGACTACAGAAAGAGGCTAGAGATAAAATCAGAACCAGACTAGATCACCTGATGTCTTCCAGTAGCTTTAGATATTAACTTTCATTTACTTGCCTAGACAATAGCAAATGGTTTTTGGAATAGCAGTTTAAAGTATCTGGAAGATACACAGAGCCAGGCTATTCCCTCCGTGCAAGCATCCATTATCACTAATAATTTGGCAATTCACAAGCCATGTTAAGATATAATTCTCTATATACATAGGATACTTGGAAATATAGCGTCCCAAACCTCAATGCAACACTCTCCATTTACTCTAGAAAGGCCTGGTAGTGAAGGCAATGCATAAATCCCATGTACCTATGAGTCTCTTCTTTGCTCTCTAGAATTGTTTTGAAAAGTAATTTAAATATACACTGAAATAGTATTGCATTAGGAAGATGTGAATCATTTTGTATCTTGGTAGAAATGATGCGACTTCTGTGTAGCAATGTTCCCTATCCTTTTTTTCTTTTGGCACCCTAGAGTGGTATCTCTCTGCCTCAGATCGTACCATATATGAACTGGGAAAAGTGTCATCCAATCATCAGTAGAAGATACAATCAGCAAAGTTAGAGGGCAGAAGACTGCAGTGACACTTCAGCATGGCGTTTCCTACTTTGTTCCACCTACTTTGCAAAAGCCAATTATGTCTTTAGAAGGAGAAGGCATAGCAGTTTGGAAGCCACCTTTATTCCTGAAGCCTTTTAATTTGGGTGGCCTAAAACAGCCTTTCCTCGTAGTCTAGTTTATCTAGAATGTACAGGTTGGGGAAGGCTAACTTAGATCAATTTTGTTTGAGGCTGAAGAGAGAATTGAGGATTAGAAACTAAAACTATGGTACCTTTTTATGATTAAGTAAAGTAAATCCAACAGAGTTCAATACATTGTATTTATTTATGGTGACAGATTCTAAAGAATCCAAAGTTCGTATGTCAGGCTTATTGCATGACAGATTTGATAGCTGCAAAACACATTCAAACACAAGTCTAGAAGTGCCATTCATAGTGTCAAACTCTTCAGGATATTCTCATGCACATAAGGAAAACAGCAGTATCACAGCAGATATATCTGGTGCAGCCTCTACTTATATTTCACCACACATCCCCATATTGCAAAAAGTGCTTTAAAAAAAAAGCATCCAGCAAGCAGTCCCGCAGAAGTGGCCAAACGTCCCTTTTCCTCCCAGCCCTCCACCGGCGGCAGAAGGAAGAAGCGCTCCTTCTCGGCCCACGGGCCGCGCGTTCCGCCCACCTCACCATTGTCTTCCTCCAGGGCCCCTTGCCCCAGCTAAGCCTCCTCTCTCACCTTCGGCGTATGCGGAGTATCGAAGAGGCGCAATTTGCGAAAGGTCTTGTGCGGCGGTGTGCCGGGGTACTCGGGCAAAGGAGAACCGGGATCCGGGTGTTCCCGGTACCGGATTGTATCCGCTCGCGATGGCGGCGAGGACGACTGACCGTAAAAACGACGAGGACCCTTCAGCGGTGGCGATCCAGCCATGAAATAAGCTCCGGGGGATTTCACCGGGGACGAAGAGCCGAAGCCTTCCTCTTCCCACGAGTCCCCTTCCTCTCCCGGGAGAGCAGTCGAGGCCAGTTCTCTCCCAACCTCCTCGGGGTTGCGCGGTGGCTGAGGCTCCAACCGAGCCGGGGTGCGGCTGACCGAAAGAGGCGAGTCGGCTTCCTGGAAGGCCGAGTCTTCTCCGGTGCTGTTGCCGCTGCTGCCGCCTCCCTCTTCTTCCTCCTCCTCATAGCCGCCTTCTTCCTCTTCTTCCTCCTCCTCGCAGTCGCTTCCACCGCCCGGGAAAAGCAGTTTCTGTCGGATAGGGGCCGCAGCCCTCCGGACCGTCAGGCGCCGCGCCCCCGTGGCCAGCGGCGGCTGCTGCCGGCTCAGGAAACTCATGGTGGCTGAGGTCGTACACGCTCTTCTCCCCCTGCCGATGCTTCCGTTCAGACAGGCGCCTTTGACAGGCCAAATCCTGCCCCCCTGCGGTCAGACTCTCTCCGGCGTGCGTTCACACAGTCACCAGACGAGGTTCCCAGCTTGTCCCCAAAACCTCCGGCGCTCTCCACCCGACCCACAGAATCGCCCGTTCAGACTCCGCGGCTTTCCCGCGACCGTTAGTCACGTGTCGGTCACACCGTCCAATCACACACGCCCCCTCCGTTTGAAAACACCAGTGGCGAGAGGCGGGGCCTAAGGTGATGACATCAGCGATCATTTGGCGCGAATTCGGGGGGTGAAAGAGGGAGGGGTTGGTTTATTGGTGGGTTGGAGTGAGCGTGCGTGTGGGGGGAGGGGAGTTTCCCGTCTGAGAGAAAGGGGGAAAGTGTTTGAAAGGCGTAAACGTGGCTGGAAGTTTAGTATTTGATCTTGGGGGACGCGCTCGGTGGGGGGGGGTGAGAGATAAAGGAGGGTTTCAAGTGGGTCCTTCGAACGGTCGGGGGTTGACTCAGATGGAAATTCCAGCATCTAAAGTGGGCCGAAACTGCGCGTTTTAGTCATTATATGTGTCATCAATCTCCCAGTTAAGGCCTCTTTCCTTTTGGATGCGCTTTGCTGCCTGAGGCGACCAGTTTTATAGTCCGGGAAGCTGAATCAGCTCTCGTTTAAGCTCTAACCCCACCGTCTAAATTGAGCCGATACGTTTCGACAGAATGAGGCGCAAAACTCAGGATGTAGACAGGTTTGACCGAAGTGCAACGCGAGCGTCTCCTATTCCCTTTGCGACGAAACAAATGAGGCGCCCTGTGTAGACCCTTTTCCCTCAGCTTTCTAGGCAGGTTTCCTGGTTCCTCGAGGCTGCCGTCACGGCCGTCCGCCTGTTGAACGTAGCATTGGCGTTAATTAATCGTTTTCTTGGGACTTTTTCTCCCTGCCGCTGGAACTGCTAACAGCAGCCAGAACGGTTTTTCTGCGGTTTATGTTTAGAATATAGATCGCTGTGATAAATGTATCCTCCAAACGGTTAACCGCAGGGGAATGTTGCTCGCGCTGAGCTGTTTAAAGCTGAAAACGGAAACTGGAGACTGCGAGGAGAAAAGCCTCTCTAGACGACTTTCGCCTGCCTCAACAGGCAGCGCCCGCGGTCAGACTTCCCAGCCAAAAAGAAAAAAGCAAATCGAGCCGAAAGCGGCCTCAAGGGGCAATGGTGGACTTTTAAGGCTTGCCGGGAAAAGAAAGAGCAAGTTTGTCATAAGAGGGCGTGAGGTTGTCGTCGAGCTGAGAGGAAGCACCATGTACAAAATGCGGTCTCGGCGGTGGTCCCAGATGGGTTTTGACTGAACTGCAACGTAGGGCGTTCTTCTGTCGTGTCTCCCGCACCATTTGTTTCCTGTTACGGTGCCATTGAGCCAATCGCTACTGCGCCTTCTCTACAGTCGCTCCAGCTAAAACAACTAACTACTTGAAAAAAAGAACCCAGACCAAAGTTTGCAACAAACCAGCCCAGTCCTGGCCGTATGAGGGCTGCACCCAGTAGTATCGACATCTCAACGGTTAATTCACGAATTAACTCCAAATGTAAAACTTTTTTAAATTCTATGTAAAACAGGCTCACAAATCTGAGATTGAAATAATATTACAGAAACTAAGACATTTTTACTTTTGTCTCTGAAGATAAACTGGCTGATTTTAAAAGTCTGTTCCTGAACAATATATCAGAAATTCTAATGTATGTTTATTTGAAATCAAATAAATACCAAACATAAATATCTAATTGTCAGTATGTATGTTGAGAACGGCTATTGTGATCACTGATTTCTGCATTCATCTCTGAAGTGTTTACAACCTTCATCCATTCACAACAAAGATGAATATATATCTAAAATTTGGCACATGCATGTTTACATATTTAACTTTCTGCTTAAGTAGCTGTGTTCACCCCTTATTAAGCCACTGTTTAATTACCTATAGCTTATTAAATGAACCATAATCAAAATGCATGGTCACTGCATGTTGACCAAAATCAACCAACCATATACTGTATAAATCAAGAAAACTAAAAATTACTTAAGCAGAAAGTTAAATATGTAAACATGCATGTGCCAAATTTTAGATATATATCCATCTTTGTTGTGAATGGATGAAGGTTGTAACTGCATGGTAGCATTGGTCAAAGACTGAGCCAGGTTCTGAACTCTGTTTCCTGTGATTAAGATATGTCTTTGATTGGTTTTGTTACCTTAACAAAGCCTCAATAAGAATTGTATTTAAGATGTATTGGCATAACCCTCCAGGCTAATTAAACCATGATTTATTGAATTAACTCAATTGCTTGGTATGTGCAATACACTAAAATACAAATTACCCAAACACCTTTTGTATGCTGATCAAATTCAAACCCAGCCTTGCTTGAATTTTGCTTAATAGTTTCCTGGAAGTTATTTCCCAAGGGAGCCAGTCAAAAAATAGGAAGCATACAAATGCTGAGATTACAAGCTTTTAAAATTACAAATGTAATAATAAACTGGAAAGCAGTTTTGATGTACTAATTAAGGACCCAGGCTAGAAACTAAGCTGTATTCCTGTTTTAGGCAAAAAGCCAATTGAGTGATCTTGGAATTTAGGAACCGGTGGCAAATGGCTTCAAAAAACATTGCCAAGAAAACTGCAGGGACTTGTCCAAGCTGGACTCCAGGAGTCAAAAACTGGCACCAAAGGGGAGAAAAGCTACATGCGGAGCAATAAAAACAGAATACCAATTGAAGATACTGGAACATAAAAGGGAAAGGTATGAAGAACTTTTTTCATTTGTTCTTTCTAGCATTCTTCCATTCTTCTGGGTTAAAAGAAAGATGACACTATACTGATATTTTGTTTAATTGTTTTATTGATTTACAGAGGAATGTATTCTATTGTTAAATCACTGTTACCTGCCTTGTCTCATTTGCTGCATATGTCATTGTGCTGTTCATTGGTTTTATGCACCTTATCTGAAGAACCATTCATTTATGGTTTTTCAGAAATTATTACCATCTAATTTTTTTTCAGTTCTGTGATAACTAATTTATATGATAAATAAAATTGTCATCTGAAAGTGACATTTTTTGCTGCAATTCTACCTGATTATCTAAATATGTTGTGACAAAATGAAATACAAAAGAACTTACACAGTGAAAGGGTCAATAGTGATCTGCAGGAAAGGGGAAAGTACACTTTATATACTATTAATATAACCATTACAATCGTAATTCTACAATGTTTTGACTATAAGAGTGGGAAGTTTTTGTAAGTCTTTAAAAAAATGATTTATGTAGGACTAATGCTGCCATCTAAATAGGTGCTGCAACATTGTAAGTACAATTTATGATACACAATATTTTATTTCCTAAGTGTATGAACTGCTTTTTACCAGAGATTCGTGATAGAAATATAAATATAATTAAATAGTCATTCATGTATAATGGGGCCACTTGCAATATATTTGGATTGATCTCACTGTGGCTTTTCCAAGATAACCATTGAAGGCTCTTTGACAACCAGGAAACGGCACAAAGTATGCCAAAATAGTCTGTTCCAGTAATAAGATTCGAGAGTCGTACTGAACGTGGCATGGTCAAACAAAAGAGGTGGTTTGTAGGTGGTTTACAGAGTAACTAGACCTCATCCCTGTACCATCTGTCTCCTTTGCTTCTGGTTTTATGCACAGTTTAAACTTTTTTTAATTTGCACAGTTTTAAAATGTTAACTTTTTCTATTTATCTTTTTATGATATGTAAGCCACCCAGTTGCCTTATCAGGGAGATAAGCAGCATATAAATTTAATTAATAAATAAATACCCTTTATTATTTATCTTCAATATTTACATATCACCTCAATAATGAAAGTTCTTTGCAAAGAAAACAAACAAACAATTAAATACAAGAATACAGCATGACAATAATACTGGTACCTAATTTCAAAACCAGCCTTTGGATAGGCAAACAAGTGAATATTAGAGATATATTGCAATGTGACCTTTGCGCATTAATTATCTTAGCCTTTGTTGGGTTGATAACATTGTTTGTTCCTGCTCCTAAATATTCTTAACCAAAGCTAATCAGCAACATTGTATATTGAACAACTCTAGTTTTCTAGCCAGGGAAGGTAAAACAACACACTTAAGAGCTGTGATCCTTCCAAAATTCTCAGGAGAATATTATACTGTATTTATATAACAGCACAAAATGGGCCTATTCTAGATCTTTTCCTGTAATTGCTCTATAGTAGGCAGTAGTGGAATCTATCTATGTAGTTTTTTAAAGTCTTTGGATAAAAATGCTTGATTTAGAGACTTTGATTATTGTTGATTTATTGTTAGTTTTATATTCTGACTTCCCATCAGAAGCTTTAGGCATTGTGCATAGTAAGCCTTCTGTAATTTTTCCACATAATCACAACCTGATCAATTGGTTGGGCTGAGAGAGAGAGAGAGAGAGAGAAGCCTAAAATCACCCAATGGATTTCAGTAGCTGGTTGAATAATAACCATTACTTGACACTGCTTAAAGTTATCCTTAGCTGTTCTAGTACTAAAAGAATACTTTCTTCTTTAAGCCGGTAACAAGCCATGGCAATTTGATTGTGAGTGTACTCTGACCCACTTCACTGACCATTTGATTGGTGGCAGAATCAGGTGACCATAAGGGATGAGATTAATTTGAGACATAGTACAGGTGGTCTTCAACGTATGAAGTTATGACAGATCTCCCCAAAAGGTACTTACGACCCATACTGCAAGTTCTGACAGCCTCCATCAACTCTTGTGGTCACATGACCATATTTTGAGTAGTTAGCAACTAGGCTGCATTTACAACCGTTTGCTGCATCCTGCAGATGCATGGCTGTGCTTACTTCTGCTTTCCGACAGACAATGTCCATAGCAAACTGCGGATTGCCAATTACTGTGGCATTTGCTGAACGGCCACCATTAAAAAGTTTGTAAAATCAGACATGGTCACATGACAACCCACTAAATGACTGGATGACTTATGACTGTAATTATGGGCTCAATTATCATCATATGTTGACGACTACCTGTGGCCACCTTAGATTGGTGTAGTCATGTGACTTCCCTGCTGCCTCTGGAGACTTTCTTCCATGGCCATTCTAAATTAGGCAGCAGAAGAGTCTCGCTCTTTCAGATTGACCTTTCCTCCTGAATCCATTAAGGCCTAGAGACAAGGAGCAACAAATAACCAATGGGGGCAGCTGTGGGAGGTGGGAGAAATAGGCACCAAACTCTAATGAGTTGATTTAGGGCTAAACTGGCCATTCTATACAGCTATCAAAATTTACCTCATCCTCGCCCATCCCACAACAAGGAGAGTGATTAGTGGATTTATACCCACTAGCTTGTTGGAAAGGGATGGAAGCAAAGCCAGGGAAATCAAATTGTCCATAATTGCCCTGTACTATATTCATACAGGCAAAGTATTGCATAATTAAGCTGGAATTATCTAGCATTACAGGAATTCCAGGTTTAGAGTTAATTCTTTCCTTCTTTTCCAAAAAGCTAATAATATTTCGCCGTTCAACAGCAAAATGATGAGCGCTATTTTCAAGATAAATCCTTAGATGATGCTACAGCACATCCTGGATTGGTCTCTGTCGTGGCATCCAGGGAAGCAGATTCTACTCCACAAAAGCTTATGCTATTGTAAATGTGTTATCCTTTTTATTGTGTTACGTTATATGGAACTTCTCTGTAGCAGTGGCTTCTCTCTGGAACCAGAATAGACCCTACTCTGCCATTTGTTCAGAAGAGCCATGAAGACTTGGATTTCCCCTCAAGTTTTTGATAAAGGAGAGTGAGCCCCCTCATTTCATTCTACTTGCCATTTTTTAATTTTAATTTTTTATTAATTTATTATATATTGTAAATTATTGTCATCCAACCAGAGTGCTGTGCAATTGAGTGTTGAGTAGCATACCATTTTAATAAATTATTATAGTTGGTCATCCAGTCAGCCTGATGTTTAGAGTGGGTTTGGCATTTCGATCCACCTATTGAGTCCTTCCAAGGACCTGGGATAGGTAGATGTTGTTTCTTAATAATATCATGGTATTGTCACAGGATGTAAGCAGTTTCAAGTAAAGCTGCCTTTTTCAATTGACCGGTGATGGTTTTGTCATGCTGATGGTGTTCTAGTGGTGCTCCAGGTGTTTTGGGATTTCACACAAGGTACCTATTACCATTGGTACTAACTTTGAGTTCTTTTGCCACAGTCGTTCTACTTTTATTTGCAGGTCTTTGTATTTTGTGATTTTATTCAATTCTTTCTCTGCAATAGCTGGAAACAGTAGAATAGAAATGTCCACTCTCCAGACTTTATTATTATTATTATTATTAGATACACAAAAATATGAAGTCACAGTTGCATGCCAGTTCTTTTACTGTTGTTAGTCTTATATACACATTAAGTTCTTCCCAGGTTTTAAATTCCTCAGCAAATAAAGCTGATGTTTGTATTCCCCACAGGAGTGAATTGCACAGTGGCCACTTCCTGCCACTGAAAAGGCCCTGTCTCTAAGTTATTTCTAGCTCCCTTTCAGAAGGTAAACGAAACTCCCTTGGTAGTATAACAGAGAAGCTATAAAGGATTTTAACATTAAAACAATTGCTTGGATGACAACAGGAAGTCAGTGTGACTTAACCAAGATGCATGTTGTGTGCTGCAAATATGGTATGACTGCCACAGCCTAAGCTCCTAAAGTTTTCTTAATCCTTAAATTCCAGGCAAAAATTTAGAGTCTACTAGACAACTTTTGAACTACATCAGAAAACTTGCAGGCTGTTCCACTCTACGTATTACAAGTGCGTATTCTATGATATGTATGATTTGAAACTGTTCTTGTTGGTTAAATTATTCTACTTCATGCAGCTTGGTCATAAACACTCAATATCATTGAATCACATGCCAGCTGGCTCTCTGATGGAATTTAGTCAAGAGACATGTTTTATAGCACTAGTAACTGATACTTCTATGGGTTAATGGAATGTGGACCTGACAGTTCTATTCATTTTAAAATTTATTATATATGCAGGCAAAATCACATGAGATTTGTTTGAAGATTTGGCCCAAGCATATATCATAAATTAAATCAACATGTTGAATGTATAGGCTACTGTGTGCATAGATCAACTTACAGCTAGGTTTTTTTATATATGCTTATTGTTGTATGACTGGTTGCTTTTTTCGGTCTATCTGCAATCATAAATTATAGGGGGGGTTGTATAAACTTACTATATTTCCTGTGGAGTCTGAAATATAAATACAATCTCAAACAAATAAATACATATTAATCTTGCAATCTTATATAATATTTAAGTGAGAACAAGTCTGACTGAATTCAGCAGAGTTGATGTCTGAGTAGATAAGTATACACTCATAGTGTAACAGTGCTATATCTCTATTTACTAAAAAATAATTCCCACCAAATAGAATGGGTTTCCTCTTGAACAAAACACCTGGGTGATAATTAAAGATGAAGCCCAAATGTATGCTTCTGTTTACACAAAGAAAAAAATAATTTGTTCGTGGAATTGAAATCAGGGGAGGAGAATTTCCTCTCCCATGTGTAACTCCCTCATGCATGTGTAACTCCCCATGTATAACTCTCTCATAATAAACCAAACACACACACACACACACACACACACACACACACACACACTTTAGAGGTACAGCAATTGTCCAAAACAAATTGAGGGTGAAAAGGTTATCTTCTGCACTCATAAGACAAAGCGCAAGATTCCTTTCAATCATTAATAATATAGTTTTATTGGGGTTTATTTTTTCCAAAGAGGTCATAGCCTTTGCTTTCCGACTTGAGGAGCTGCACTATTAAGCAAAAATTTTGGTTAAAATTTAATGGCTATGGCAGTGGGTGGACTTTCTGTGTGCAGATTTAGCACCAATAATGTCACAAAGTAAATATTGATAAAGTCTGTACAGGACGACTGTGCTGGTTTTAAAGAGAGTGAAGGCCAGAAGTGTCATCTTTGACATGCAATTCTCAGTTCTGAATTGATCTGAATACCTATACAAACTGTATACAGACCTTGAAGATTTTAGTACTGTGCATAAAGATTCCATTAAAACACACATAAGATTTGTCACTGTCAGAAAAAAAAATGAGAGCAACACATTCATAGCACCTATGTTTTCAGAAAATGAAGTTGTATACTAAAGTCAGTTTTGTTTATCCATTGGCCCCAGGTAAGAGTTGCTATTCCTGTCTCTTGCTTCCAATCTTATGCAGCCCATTTTATGAGATCTTCAGCATAATTTTAGATTCTCTTCTGCCTCTTATTCCATATTTTGCTGCCAGAGCTACAGTTTATTTCTGTAGCATTATCAGGATTAACTCTACAGTAATCTTAATCTCTGGTACTACTTAATTCAAAATTATTATCCTTTCAAAGGAAAGATACATAATACTTGCACATGCTTTAATCTTTGGCACTAGCTTAATGAAACACTCAGGTAGTAGATAGTAGATAATTTTTGTGCCACAAACCTAGAGAGCAGGCACTGGTCAGAATAAACAATACTTGCCTGATGGACTATGTATACTAGATTGTAAAATAACATCTATGTGTTACCCTTCCTTTAGAAAGTTCAGAAACGTTTGATGTCTTGATGTTGGTAAGCTTGTTCAGTAACTTTTCCAAGCAACTAGTATTGTTTTTTCATCCATTACTCTGAACATTTCAATTCAAAAATATTGTATCCCAGCAATATATAATGAACTACGAAGATCAAAAATTTAGCTCCATTTACATATTTTTCCAGACTGAAAGATGTTGATTATTATAGTGTATTTGCAGAGTGGCAGCTGACCATATTCAATAAGACATTCAGCTGCAATTGTTGTGTATAACATTTTGTAATGTATATTTGTGTATAATATTACATGCGATTTATACGTGATTGTGATGTGGGTATAAGGCCTAATCCCATGTATTACTGTGTAATATACCAGATGTGACGAGTTATAAATGAGGATATTCTGTGACTATTCCAAGCAATTACAAGGTAGGGCTTAAATCAGTTATTACCTATCAAATGGGGTCAAAATGTTTATATGACTTTTAATGTCTTTTTATTTTCCCTAGTTATTCTTTATCTTTTGATATCTCTACAATCATTTGTTTTGTAGTCTTTTGTATCAGAAAAACAGACATCCCATTTAAAAATAAGCAATCTAAACTGCATATTTGGTAATTTTTTTGTCAGATAAAAATATTGAAAAACAGTAAAGTTGCTTTAAAAAACCTTAAATTATATGAAATATTTTAAGAATCATGCAGTTATAACCTCTTTCTAAAAGAGTTATGTAGGAGAAATTCCTTAAATTAACATTGCACCTTTCCCAGAAAAAATATAAAGACAAAACCCAGTTATGGGAATAATTGCTCACTCTTTCATGTGATTAGAAAACATCAACTATAAGACTGATAAGATACACAGACAATTTCTGTGCCAGGTTAAACAATCATTGTTTTAAGCCTTAAATCTTAGTATCAAAATGTATTTTTCTTGCTCATTCAATCCAAATACCTTTTAATGTTTTAATAGATAAAGAGCATCAATAAAAAGGCCCAAGAAACTATCAGATACATTATTTTTTAAAAAATGTGGTGGCCAACATTTTCTACTGCTTTAATTTACAGTGGCAGAGTCCACCCCTGCAACTACATCAAATTCAGCTAATTTTTTTTTTGTTTCCCATGTGTTTTCACAGTTGCCACAGTGACATCATTGGCAGGGCACCAGAGTTCCCAAATTGCATAATAGTACTTTTGCAGAGGATTTTGAATCAGGTATATCTGTTAAGAGACGTCCGTCTTGCTATGACAACTGTTCTATACTGTTCTATTTCCATTTGGGATTAAGGTTTACATTTAATTTGGGAATTGATAGTACTGGTAGTCCTTGTTTACTTACTGTAATTGGGACTGGCAAATGTGGTCATTAAAATGACCAGTTAGTGAAAAATTATGTGACTGCAAGAGAGCTTGATTTTAAATAGGACATGTATTAAACGATTGCAATTGCACTTAACAGAGATACTACAGAAATTATAAATGCAGGCATGAGTCATATAGTTACTTTTTCAGTACTGCTGCAATTGCAAATCGTCACTGTTCAGGACAGTTCCTAAGTAAAAATAATCTATACTTTCAATTTCTAAAAATGTTCCCTATCCCCCCC
>JANHFK010000010.1:24909-36566 GCA_036250565.1 Sibynophis collaris
TGAGATTCGAACCTGCAATAATTGCAGGCATCTGGTGTTAATAACAGGGTGTTTAGACCGCTGTACTACCAAGGCTCCTGACCCTTATGACTACTTATGACCCTTGCAGCATCGTCAGGGTCACTTGATCAAAATTCAGATGCTTGGCAGATGACTCATGACGGCTGCATCGTTCTGGGGTCACGTGACCGATCAGCTTTTGCAGCCTTCTGTTAAGCGAAGTCAACGAGGAAGCCAAATTAACTTAACAACCATGCTACTACCTTAACAGCTGTAGTGACCCTTAACAACTGTGGCAAGAAAGGTTGTAAAATAAGGCAAAAATTCTCTTAACAAATGTTTCACTTAGCAACAGAAATGGTGGACTCAATTTTGGTCTTAAGTCAAGGACTACCTGTAGAAAACTTTGCCTGTCAATGGAAATGCATATGATAAAAGACTATAGCAATAGCACTTAAGACTTATATATCGCTTCATAATGCTTTGCAGCCCTCTCTAAACTGTTTACAGAGCCAGCCTATTGTCCCCCAACTATTTGGGTCCTCATTTTACCCACCTCGGAAGGATGGAAGGCTGAGCCAACCTTGAGCCTGGTGAGAATCAAACTGCTAAATGGCAGACAGCAGAAATAGCCTGCAGTACCGCATTCTAACCACTGCACCACCATGGCTCTACGATGCTGATTCTCCACAATCTATATTGCAACAGATGCTACCTGCACATTCTCAAGCCAAACTGCTGCTTTCAGCAAAATCAGGGTCTCCCTCTCACACGCCAGTCTGCCAAGCAGAGTATTATTGACTTGAGCAATCAAAAGCCAGTGCTAAACTTGCCAGACTCTGCAGGGGACTCCACCTCAAGTCTCCCCTAAATTAATTTAAATGGGTGACGGAGAGCTGGTTCCTGCTGGGGTGCTTCAAGAGGACTACAAGTTAAGATATGGTTTTGGGAGTTCCAGGAAGAGGTTCAGGTTTTTCTCCAAATCCATCCACAAGAGCCACTTTCACACGTTCTCTGCTTCAAGAAGCCAGTCAGCCTGTGCAGGCCTGAGCTTTTGGGAAACAGGCCGGGTTGCCTAGGTGTGTCTCTTATCCGTGTTTGTTCTGAATCACTGTCCCTTGTCTTGGGTGCAGTGAGCCTCCCAGCAGCTTAAAGCCATTTATAGATAATCCTCGACTTTACGACCACAATTGATTTCCACTGCTAAGCAAGGCAGTGGTTAAGTGACCTGAGCCTCTTTTAAGCGTCTTTCTTGCCATAGTTAAGTGAATCACTGCCGTTGTTAAGTGAATCACATGGTCATTAAGTGAATCCAGCTTCCCCAATGACTTTGCTTGTCGGAAAGTTGCAAAAGGGGGATCACGTGACCCCAGGATAGAGCAACTGTCATTAATACATGCCAGTTGCCAAGTGCCCGAATTTTGATCTTGTGACCACGCAGATGATGCAACGGTCACAATTATGAAAACAGGTTCTAAGTCACTTTTTTCCAGTGCCGTTGTAAGTTTGAACGGTCACTAAAGGAATGAGTGTAAGTCGAGTTCTACCTGTACAGGAATAATTGTGCCTGTACCTGCACAAAACCAGATGCCAGAAGGATGGGCATGGTTCTAGGTGTCCCATTCGACCCTGGCTCTTTAGTTCCACGTCACCTTGAGGCACAATCTCTTCCCCCTCCCCATCAACAACCACTAAAGAAGGAGGCTAACTCCTTCAACAGTATCCCTCACTTTTAATTCCCGCTGGAGGCCCAGAAAGATATAATGGTCAACATTATCAAAATCTGCTGAAAGATTAAGGAGCAGAAGAGTGGATGCACCATCACACCCATTCTGGATCTGCCAGATACAATCAGTTTTAAAATGTTTATTTTATAGAACCAAGAAAATTATTCTCATCACCCTTATGCAGCTGCTACAGAAATAAAAATAAATACTGGCATATTTAAAAGATGGTTCTTTTTCGGCTCTCAATTTTGCAAAATGTATAGAAACCATACAAAGCACATTTGCTTAAATTTCTATGCAGTATATGTCTCAAGCGGGCAGGCACATCCTTCTCTCCACAGCCCCATGGGAATGGAAACAAGAGTTCTCTCTCTTGTCTTCATTATCGGACAGCAGCCAGGCAATTAAAAAGATTGGCATCTTTGCATATTTCACTATAATGATCAACTTGCAAGAGAGCAATCAATGGGCAGGCAAGACTCCCCCCTTTTATTTGAGAATTTACTTGTCACACATCCTATTTTCCCACAGGTTTATCTCAATGCTGAACTTTATAATACATTTGGGAGGAGATTCTGTCTTTTTTAGATACTTCCAGTTTGGGAAATGAATCCATTTATACAATCGTGAACGATTGAGGGCAAAAGAAGAAAGGGACGGCAGAGAATGAGGTGGCTGGATGGAGTCACTGAAGCAGTCGGGCGTGAGCTTAAATGGTCTCTGGGGGATGGTAGAGAACAGGAAGGCCTGGAGGAACGTTGTCCATGGGGTTGTGATGGGTCGGACATGACTTCGCAACTAACAACATCAAATACAATCACAATATTCTCAAATAAGGAATATCTGTGTTGGTAATAATGTATTTCCAACAAGGTTCCTGGGTGAGGGTCTGTGCAAAAAGCCGTAAAAAAACCCCACTATAAAATAAACATTACTTTAAAGGGGAATTCTTGCTTATGTGCACGAATCTTAGGAATCATTTCAACCTGATGGGATTAGCCTGCCCCACCCCTGCTGGTAGAACAGGCATGCAGTGGACCCTGTCAATCAAGGAATTCCAGCTGGCGGGGGTCCAGGAGAGCCTATTCTGCCATGGGGTGGGTGGTCCCTCTGGAACTTCCTGTCCCCGTCACCCCCAGGTCAGAGCCACATCCTTGAAGACCTGGCTCTGCCAACTAGCCCGGGGCCACAGTAGGGAAGTGAAATCCCAAAGATGATTAATGGATTAGATAGATCCCTACCTATTCCCCTTATGCATTTTGCTTCCTTCCTCTCCATTTTGGGCAACTGAATTTTAACTAAATTTTAAATTCAAGGTCTTTGTTTATTGTTTTAATGTTTTTATGGTATTTTTATTGAAAGACTGTAAATCACTTGGCGAGATGGATGACATAGTAATACATAGTAGTATTTTATAGCCAATTTGCATAAATATTGTGTGTGTGTGTGTGTCATATGTATATGTAGCATATATATGTATGCATGTATGTTTGCATGTATGTATGAATTTATATATGTATGTGTGGGTGTATTATACAATACATATAAATAAACTATGTTCATGCAAATTGGCTATAAAGTACTACTATGTATTACTTCCCATTGTATTTAGGAAATCTTAATTTCTCATAGTTTTATAATGTACAGTATTTAAGAAACATTGGCTCTTATAGGTCTCTTTAAAAAGCTATCTAAATATATATCTCCCCCCCCCCCTTATTCAGAAGGGGAAGAATAACAACAAAAAAACATCTGATTGCCAAGCATAAGATCAGAGCTGGTATTTTTCCCAAGGGCACTGCCATGGCATTGATGAAATAGTAGCTAGATTTACATACAGTTAAGTTAGTTATTAAACACACCCATTTTCTTGATATGCATAAACCATAAATGAGCAGGCAGACTGCATTTAAAACTAACCAGCCTTAGTATAGCTTGCACACACATTACATCTACTTTGTAACTCTCCTGAGTATCTTATGTCATTATTAGCAGCAAGAAAACTGGAAAATAAAGGATATATCAAACTGA
This sequence comes from Sibynophis collaris, assembly GCA_036250565.1. Classification (NCBI taxonomy): domain Eukaryota; kingdom Metazoa; phylum Chordata; class Lepidosauria; order Squamata; family Sibynophiidae; genus Sibynophis; species Sibynophis collaris. The sequence continues at coordinate 28,668 of JANHFK010000010.1, forward strand.
ATACATCCAGATATAATAATGTACTGATTCCATCTGCCCAGAATAATTGGTAGTGTTATTCTTTCTTATGGATTTCTGATTGGTATGAGCAAAGTTTCAACAGTGATGAAATTCTCCTTTTTAGAACATTTACTTCTCAACTTTTCCTTGCCACCATGGTTTTTTGAAGGAAACAGAGGCAGGAGTGATGGCAATTACCATTTGATGCCACTATCACCCAGCATTCAAAGACCTTAAAGAGAGTTCATATCTCATGCCTCAGTACATTCTCAAAGAAACAATACAGAAACCTAATTCACATACCATGCTAAATCATATTTTTATTTCCCTGTGGAAGCTTGTAAATAATAGAACATACAGCTTAGCATAACTGTGAGTTTAACCCATATGTTTACATATATATGACAATTTGTTCACTAAGCCAGAATTGACTAGATTTCTTCATTAATCATAAATATGATTTTATTAGCTAGAAAAGTTGGTTCATGTGAAACGCAAAGAGCCAAAGTGCAATGTGCAAATCCAGCCAATATCTTCTCTGATGACTGATTTATAGGTGTCTGTTTATGAAGATATTATACATCTAAATATCTGTGTGCATTACTATGGATTATTTTAACTATTAACCTTATTCAGCAGGGACAAACACTAGCTGTTAAAGACTTATGAATATCTCACAGCACAAATTCGTTTTGTAGACAAGACTACATAGTTCATAAGATATTGTAACATTAGCATAATTGGGTAGGAAAAATGTACAGTACAGGAGAAGGAATATAAAGAATAAAAATATCTGAAAATATTTGTTATGTACTAGTTGAAATCAATCAATTGATAACCCAATTAACCCAGATCGGACCTATAAAATGTCTGCTGTAGCAATCTTGACAAAATTCAAAAATGACCAATTTATAACAGAACAGCTTAATGTCAGTCAGCTTTCAAACATAGGTCAGTTCTTAAACTTTTAGCTGTAGCTAAAGAATCAAGGGGAAGCTAGAGCTTAAAGGAAAGGGGGGAAAGCAAATCATCATCTCAGCAGAAATCTGCCCCAATTTAATTCCCCCAGGTCACTGCAGAAGCCCCTGGAGCGCTCTTCTTAAAGTCTTTAACACAATTACAGGTAGTCCTTGACTTACGACCACAACACTTCTGTTGTGAAGCATGACAGTTAAGTGAGTTTTGCCCCATTTTAGGAGCTTTCCTGCCACAGTTGTTACATGAATCACTGCAGTTGTTAAGTTAGTAAAACAGCTGTTAAGTGAACAGGCTTCCCCATTGACTTTGCTTGTCAGAAGTTCGCAAAAGGTGATCAAATGACTCTGGGACACTGCAATTGTCATCAATACATAACAGCCAAGCTTCCAAATTCTGATCATGTGATCATGGAGATGCTGCAATAGGTGAAAAATGGCTGCAAGACTCTTTTTTCAGTGCTGTTGTAAATTTGAGATGGTTGTAAATCAAGGACTACCTGTATTCCTTTTCCTGGTCTTCAATAATGTTATTAACCCACCCATCCATACACAAAGATTTTGTTGTTTTACACAAGTGTCACAACAGCAGCTGCCCCCAACCGGATCCTCTACAGTCTATGCCCAAAACAGCAATTTTAAAAGTTATTTATCCAAGTTTTGAAACCACCCATCTTCCTCACAGAGACTTCATTACTCACAGGATATACTCTAGACTAGAGCAAATATCCCAGGTTTTGTCTGGCTGCTTTTAAATAACCTTTGCTTACAACTGTTTACACTGCTTGCTTCCCAAGCTCCTTGGGAAGGAGGGAAGGTTCTTTATAATAAAGTTCAGAATATAAGTAATTTTGATAATAATGCCAGGAAGAGAGATGATGGTGAGGAAGAAGAAAAAGACTGGAAGCAGTGGCCAGGCCCATTTTATTTTTGTTTTCAATTGTTTAAATTCATTTTATATTTTCTATGCCACCCAGTCTAACAGAGAGGTCAGCTGCAGTCTATTTAATGTATTGTTACTATTATTTTAATGAATATATTTTGTAAGCCTCTCAGAGTTCGCTGGAATGGGAGGTTGCATTAGTAAAACTATTATCATTGCCTCAGTCAAGAGAAAAACCAGTCACAACAGCTGGTTGACTCAGCCTTCCATCCTTCTGAGGTGGGTAAAATGAGGAGCCAGATTGTTGGGGGCAATAGACTGACTCTATAAACCACTTAGAAAGGGTTTTAAAGCGTTATATAAGTCTGAGTGTTATTGCTATTGTCCTTCCTCCCCCCTCTCCCTCATCCTTTCCTTCCTCCTTCAGCTTTCCATCCTTCTGAGGTGGGCAAAAGGAGAACCCAGATTGTTGGAGACAACATGCTGACTCTTTACACCACCCAGAGAATGCCATTAAGCACTATGAAGTGGTATGTAAGTCTAAATGCTGTTGCTATCTTCCTTCCTTCCTTCCTTTGTTGTGGTTAGAGTGTAGCATTGCAGCCTAACTCTGTCCACTGCCCAGAGTTCAATTCTCACTGGCTTCAAGAGGTTGACTCAGCCTTCCGTCCAATCTGAGGAGCCAGATTGTTGGGGGCCATAGGCTGACTCTGTAAACCGCTAAGAGAGGGTTGTGAAGTGGCATATAAGTCTAAGTGCTATTGCCCTTCCTTCCTTCCTTCCTTCCTTCCTTCCTTCCTTCCTTCCTCCCCAATGGTTAGAATGCAGCATTGCAGGCTGACTCTGCCCGCTGCCAGCAGTTCGATCCTGACCGGCTCCAGGTTGACTCAGCCTTCCACCCTTCCGAGGTGGGTAAAATGAGGAGCCAGATTGTTGGGGCGCAAGAGGCTGACTCTGTAAACCGCTGAGAGAGGGAGGTTGTCAAGCGCTGTCAAGCGGTATAGAAGCCTGAGTGTTATTGCTCCTCCCCTCCTGCTGCTGGGGGTGATGGGAGCTGTAGTCCAGCTGTCCCGAAGGGTGCCTGGGCGAGCCCCAGGCCGGTCGGCGCCGGGAAGCGGCCCTTCATTTGACGCCAGGCAGCCTTCCCATCCCCTCAGCGGCTCCCTGCATCTCCCAAAGAGATGCCTCCCACCCCGAGTGCCAAAGAGCGGGAGGGGGGCGAAAGAGAACTCTGCCGGCAGGCAGACAGGCCGCCCGGGGAACGGCGAGCGAGCGGCCCCGCTGCTCCGCAAACGGCCCCGGATACCTGCGAGTCCCGGAATTCCACCACCACATTTTCGCTACTCCAGCGCGCGGCCATCTTGGCTGCCCTGGAGGCGGCGGCGCGACGGCGGCCAGGAAGTCGTCGCTCCCGGAGCGCGGGGCTTGCCGGGTGACGTAGTTCTCGACGCTTAAAGGAGCCGTAGCTACGTAAGTGGCCGACCTAAGTTTCTTCCCTCAGGGTTGGACTTCAACTCCCAGACTCTCCCTTCGCCTGGCTAGGAACCCTGGGAGTCGCGGTGCAACGTCGGTTTGTTTTGATCTTTCTTAAGGCCGCATGACTCCCAGTTGCTCCCCCCCCCCACCTCGCTTCTTTTTTCCTTCCTTGCTTACCTTTTGTGATTGGATTTGCACAACAAGCTAAGGCACACACACACACACACACACACACAAATATCCCTCTCTTGTAAATTGAAAGCAAGCTTATCGTGCTTATGAGCCCAGACACTGTATTTTTTGTCTCAGTTATGCAACTTTCTGTGAACATAATGTCTGAAGGAGGTGGAGACTAGAGGACTGCAAAGTGGCTGTTTTATTAATCTATATATCACTTTTGAGTATGTGTATATTTACTACCCTGTTTTCCCCCAAATAAAACATCTAAATCTAAATACCATTTGGGCTTTTGAGCACATGGCAATAAAGCCAAGCACTTATTTCAAGGTTCAAAGAAATATAAGACAGGGTCTTATTTTGGGGGAAATAACGGCAATATGTGTTTACATTATAGAGACTGGACAGCCATTCATCTGTAATGGTATATAGGGTCTCCTGCTCAAGCAGGGGGCTGGACTAGAAGGCCTCCAGGGTCCTTTTCAACTCTTATTATTCTATGTTCCATGTTTTCACCTGTTCCCCTATCTCAAAATACCAGGAAGAGTTTTCAGCCGTTATAGTCGGAGGGTTCTAAGACCAAGGATTCTGGGGCTGCTCTTTATCCCACTTGTGCAATGCAGATGCTGTCCCATGCACCTATAGCTCCTTACCTGTAGCTTGCCATAGCTCAGCTCTTCCCACATGGAGGCAAGGCTGACAACCTATCTAGAGACATTTTGGACTCAGCAGCCCGCAAGGCCAGTTGATTTGATCCTTGCTCTGATTTCCATTTATCTATGCTCAGCTAAATCCTAACATTGATGCCTTCCCTTTCAAGGCACCTGCCCTATGGAACAGCCTCTCCCCTCCATCTGAAGGCCCTGACCCTCCTCGAAGAGCTGTGAAGATGTTGCTGTTCTCTCAGGCACTGGGACAGGATGTTAGTTAAGCCCAGTATGGATGTAAGTGTTCTAGGAGTCTGTTATGGTGCCTCGGCTATTGTATTATAGTTATTTTAAGTTTGTTTTGCATTTTGTAATAGAGATTTTAGTATGGCTTTTTTTCTCTTTTTATCAATCACTGTATATAAGATGGGCAGCAATTCTGTATACAGATTCCAAATCAATCAATCCAAAATAAGACATTGGAGCCAGAGAGTCACCTGAATATCCTTTGACTTATAGAAGTGGAATCTGAATTAAGCTATACCAATTGTGCTGTTTCCATCGCTGGAAGGAACTTATCCACACCACTCTTGTGTTTTTGCACAATTCTTCTGGAAATGTTTCCTAATAATGATGCATATCTCTACTCATGCAAAGACACAATAGGCTGGGAAGGGATCTGTCAACCCTCTATTCAAGTTTAGGAGAATAGGGATTTTAGTCAATGTTTACCTATGTGAGATATGAATCTTTCCATTCCTGATTAGAGCACAATATAACTTTGGCTGAAAGTTCACAACTGCCACTTCAATTACATCACGCAAGTTAGTCGCACAAAAGATGAGGGGTGTTGTAAATGACATGTCACCAGGAGCTTCATTCCAAATAAATATCCCTGGACCTACTAAATAAAATCAAGTTCTTACAAGTTGGGATAAAACTCTCCTTGCTGCCTACTGACCAGCAAGTGTCCCATCCCAAGGAGTCCCTGAGGTTTGTACCATCACATTTCAAAAGCTCTTTATGTCTGGAACTGTCTGAAAGAGCACAAGGAAAATGGACAGAAGCATATTCTCTTCTCGGCTGACAATGCTCAGAATTTTAAAACTCCTTACCTGAAATTGGTGTGAAGGCTTGTGCAGCCCACTGTAAAGAATTGGTTGAAAACTGGTTCTGTTTTCTACCTTTTTTTGTCCGTTTTTGTCTTTCTTTTACAATGCCAGAACTCCCCAGACTGTATTGTCAAAGTCTGTCTTGGCAGCAAAACCTCAAAATGCGGAAGTATGATTTATCTTGATAGTGTTTTTTAAAGAGTGCAAAGGAATTACATTGAGTGAATTAACTTATACTAGCCTGGTGCAAAATGTAGAAAAGAATAGAACCCAGAATAAGATTCCCTTATTTCAAAAGTAGGGAGTGATGACCAACTGAACACCAAACAGAATGCAAAGTATCTGGAGCAAAGTCAGGGTTAATTATGCACAAATGTTTCCACTTCAAACACTCTTGGACAAAGGAAGACACCCCTTTAGGTATTACTCATCAACAGGCAACATATCTCAATCTTAGTGTATAAAAGAATAATGTGCTAGTTTATTGTATTTGTGTGTATGTTGAACATTAGCAAGAAAAAAAACATGTAGCACATTCAATCAAGTGACTTAAAGATTTCAATCAGAATAGAGGTGGAAGGACCTTGGAGGTCTTCTAGTCCAACCCCATGCTCAAGCAGGAGACCCTATACCATTTTGGACAAGCAGGAGACCCTATACCATTTTGGACCTCCAGAGAGGTCTTTTGTAGGCTCTTGTTCTGTTTTTGGCTTCCAGTGAGTCTTCTGCACCAATGGATTATATCTGCTTCTTTAGCCTGTCTCATATTTTCCTTTCCCCATGGGTTAGGGCCTAACCCATTTTAGAGGTATCAACTGATTGTTGACAGTTGTCTCTGAAAATGTATGTACTCAAGTTGTAATTACAATAAGATTCATGCATCAGGAGGCAGCAACAATGTTAAGATGAGATTTTAACGTAACTGATGATAAAATTGGAACAAGAACCGATTCATATTTTGTGCCGAATCAAAAATCTGTTAACCATGGTTTATTAAACTACAAATGGCAAGTAATAGTAAGTTTTACATCATGGTTTATAAGCTACCCTGATGGAATTGATAAATCATGCAAGCCACAAAGCAGAAAACCCGACTGTGGGTGACACTTATAATTATGGTTTGTCCTCTTTACAAAAATGTATCTCCTGGGGATAAAATCCTCCTAAAGATAAAATGAAGTGTGAGATGAAGAAATATTGCTCTTCGCAGCAGAACATAAATGTGCTGAAAACATACATGTCATGTAACAGTAACTGTTTTCAAGGTTATTCGATACATCTTTGGTCCAAAACTAAGTTTCACTATGTTCTCTCTATTAAGGCTTCATCTCATGCATCCTGTGATGGAGGCTGTACATAGTCCTTGACTTACAACTACAACTGAGCCCAACATTTTTGTTGTTAAGTGAGACATTTGTCAAGTGAGTGTTGTCCCATTTTATGACTTCTCTTGCCACATTTGTTAAGTGAATCACTGCGGTTGTTAAATTAGTAACACGGTTGTTACGTGAATCTGGCGTCCCCATCAGGTTTGCATGAACACATGATCCCCAGACACTGCAACCGTCATAAATATGAGTCCATTGCCAAGGGTCTGAATTTTGATCACACGACCATGGGCATGTTGCAACGGTCATAAGTGTGAAAAACGTTCACAAGTCACTTTTTTTCAGTTGCGCCTGTAACTTCGAAAGGTCCCTAAACGAAGGCGCAACATGCTAATCCATAAACCACGATTAACCCTGCATGTCCCCCATCCCCTCCAGCCCCAAACAGCCCCTAGTTTCCACCACACAAGCCAGGCTGTGCAATCCCTGCAAGCGACCAAGCCAACCGGGGTGCAGCCCTTGGAAGCTATCCGGGGCTCTGCTTAGCGATGGGATCTAAGTAGGCTCGCGGAAAGCGCCTGGGCTGCTCCGGGAGCGTTTGAACGGAAAAGGCCGGAGACCGTCGGTTAAGCCGTTTCCTTCGGCCGCCCGTTAGACAGGCAAGCTCCGGGCAGCGGCCGGGCCGGACTTCTCCAGCCAGAGGAGCCTGTCTCCCGGCCGGGACAAGGGGGACCCAGGCGCGCCCTCCGTCCCCGCCTCCGCCGCCCGCTCAGCCTCGCTGCATCCCGCGGCGGCGGCGGTGGGGGCGGAGAGGAGGAGACGGGGAAGCCGCGGCGCAGGCGCTGTGCGCGGCTCTATTGTCTCGGCTCCGGGAGCCCTCGGGAAGCCCGGCCGGGGACGCGGCAGCACCAGCCCAGCCTTGCCCGGCGCCCTTAAGAGCCTCGACGGACGCACGGCGCGGGGGAGCTGCTCGGCCCGGAGGCCGCCGCTTGCCGTCTGCCCGGCGCTCGCATGCGGAGCGGCGCCGGGGGAGCCGCGCTCTTCTTCCTCCTCCTCCTCCTCCTCCGCCGCCGCCTTCCGTAGGGCGGGACCCCCAGCTGCCCCCGCCGTGGATGAGCCCGGGAGGCGCGGCGGGCCGCCCGTTGGGGCGAGGCGGCGGCGGCTGCTGCTGCTGCTGCTGCTGCTGCTGGGAGAGGCGGAGACGGGGAGCGGGGCGGCCGCCGTTGTTGCTGGCCGCCGCACCATGCCCGGCGCGGCCGGGGGTGGCCTGAGCGCCTAGTGGCCCCGGCGGCTCCCTCGCTG
>JANHFK010000016.1:88837-102367 GCA_036250565.1 Sibynophis collaris
GTACACAGCTTCTACTGAAAGCAATTACAATAGAATAGAAACTTTTTGGTTTAAGCAGAATGCTATGTCAAGCCAGATAATAAAAAATAGGCAAAATTTTAACATTAGTCACAGCTACATAACTACCAAAGTATAATTTAAAAGTCACTAAAATATATGGCATTTACAAATTAGGTCCTAATATGTAGAGATATTAATGGGGGGGGGGCATTTTTATGTATATTTTAAAGTGCTGAGAATAAAGTCAAAAGCTTTGTTACTAAGTTCAATAGCATATCCATTCAGTACCATTTCTATGATCAACAGAGACAAGTTTGATATGAGGGAGATTTTATTTTTTATCTTACTACTTACCAATAACTCATGTAAGAGATGGAAAATATTCTTCAGCTCATGAGGTGGAGCTGTCTCCAGCTGATTCTGCAAGCCAAAAATATAAATTCAGGCAAGCAGAAGGTACACAGGCAAACTATTTATTTGTATTTTAGAAACATTCATTGTAAAAGATTGTACAATGTAAAAGGTACATAAATATTTTCGTTAGAAAATATTTAGAAAGTAATGCTGTACTTTTCAATAAGACTTTACAACTCTTTTTGACAGATTTTTTTTAAGATGTGGAATTTTTCCTGAAAAACATTTGTGTGGGATACTAAAGAATAGATAGAAGAGTGGTTTATGTAAAAATGGAAATTTTGAGAAAAAATATTTTCAAGTATACAAGTTATGGATATATACTGTATACTGGTGGAATATATGGGGAATAAGAATATGAAATCATAGACATTTTGTAACTCCTTAAAGTAATAGTATTTAAAACTAAAGTGTGTATCCGTCCTTAAGATTCAGAAAGAATCAGCAGTTGCCAAGAGATCACACAATGGAAATCAATATTTCTATAGCAGAGTGCATATTCTTAAATCAGTGCTACATACGCTGGGTATCAGTTCCAGAACAATTCATGTCTTTAAAATCTATTACGAAAATTTACCTTGATGAAATGCAACATGGTAAGGGAAAAGTGCTCATTGCAAAAACTGCAGTAGACCATCATCTCAATAAGGATTGATAGTGATCCAGTTAGCTCCCTTAAAGCGTGCATCACCTTTGAGAGAAGAGCAGAGGATTATTATTATTATTTTAAGAAAACAGTAGACTGTTTAACTTGGTATGCATTTCATTACATACTTATTTGGTATCTCTTCACTATTTGGGTTGTACAGTAGTATTGTAGTTGCAATAACATCATTTCCAAATACTGGATTCTAGACCAACTTGATTAAAGCCTTCGTTCTGTATTATATTTAACTTGTTATAAAATAGATGTAAAATAGCCACTTACCTCCATTAAATAAGGCTTCCCCTCAGATAGGAATACCAAAGCTTCTACTTCTTCATGAAGGGCCAAAAGTGGCCCTGAAGTAGTAATGCTAAGGGGTGAATGCAGGGCAAACAAACCAGGAGCTGTAAAAGAAGTACAAATATAAAACTACACTTGGTCCTGAAAATCAACTGATAGTAAATAATAATTGAAAAATGATCAGGGGTGGCAAACATACTGCAGCTATAACACACAGTCATCTAGCTGGGGTCATCGAGGAAAAACTGGGAAGACTTACCTACATTCCTCTGTGAGGAGACATCTGAATTCAAGACAAGCAATGCCACAGTATTATGGAGGAAGCCAAATTCCCGGGCTTGTGCGGAACTCCATCTGCGATTCTGTTTTGTTAAGTATATACCAAACATTATATAAGCATTCATAGTTCATTTAATGTATCTTTCTATGCATAAAGTCATGAAGGCTGATTAGACCAAGATGAATGGCAACAGCATGCTTTCAGAGTGATTTGATGAAAAAGTTACCACAGCCAAAATAAGCAGATGTTGTTGTCTATTCAATAATATAAGCTACACCATCCTGAACTTCCACGTAGCTCCAAAAGAATGGATAGGCTGGAGGGCAGATAGATTAGACTTTCTAGCACAGCCAGCATCTAAACTATGTAATCCCTTAAACTGTCAACACCTGATTGAAAATCCCATTCATGGATATACAAGATACTTTAAGAAGTAGAAATTCAGAGTTATTCAAGTTTAACTTGAGTCCCGCAAGGGAGAAGGTGCGGTATATAAATGTGAAATAAAGTAAAAAACTATGCTCAATCACATTTATCTGACAGTCCCATAATTGGCAGTTACAGGTAATTTAGGCCAAACAGCTCTCATACTTTCCAACTTAGGGGTTACTACCGAATGAACAGAAGATGTAATTGCAGGGGACGTTGTCCGTTCTTGGGGAAAAAGCAATATTATTGCATTTCTTGAAGTCTTCCTCCAAGAGCACCAGTGATTGTTGCAAAGACTGCAGAGTGAATGGGTCTTCTCAAAGTCCTAACAATTAGGTTTAGTACTAAGCTTCTGAACTAGACTAAAGCACACACTCTGCTTAGAGACAGAAGTGTTATCTCTACACTCATACCTGGTTATTTTGCCGATTGGGACCAAGAAGGAAATTGATCATATGACTCAAAGCACTATGCCTGAGGAGGAGGTCACAGGCTCTTATACCCTGCTGTAGAAGACAGGAAAAATATACAGTTATGTTATAGAAAACATGGGGAGACCACAAAAAGAGGTCAAATATTTTAAATATTTAATTATAATTGATCAAGCATTAACACTGAAATGCTTCTTAAAACTTATTTGATTACATTCAACAACCACTATAATGATCCACACTTTGAATGGCTCTGTGACACCAAACTACCTGGGAATTTTTACTTTGCTTTTTTCCTTTGGGTTTTTTTCCTATTAGCTCAATAATAAGACATGATTGATCTGCCAAAACTATAACATAACAATTAAGAGGTAATTATAATATAGTTATATACTATATTATATGAATTATAAGAACTTCACTTTACTTTTCTTATGGAATAACAAGATGAAACTATCATTTCATATGCTACAGACAGCTTCCACTTGGGAAAGGACATGGTTTTTTCTTCTATGCAATAGTGGAAACTTTTTGCAATATAGCTTTATTCTTTTATCTAATTACAACAATCTGAAAAGTAGAAGAATATGTTCTTTTTTTACCTTTTGTACAAAATTGTTGAACAAGAAGAAGTACTGGGCACAATTTTTACAGTTCTCGGGGACATCTTTGTCCAATAGACTCAGCAACACTTCTATTAGCTGATGCAAGTTTTTTAGCTGTCAAAAAAGTAGAAGTAAGAAGGGCCTAATTTAAAATTATCAATTTAATAATTCAAGCTTACAATGAATATAAAATATTACAGATGAAAGCAAAATGTATTTTTCCAAAGTTTGCAATAAAGCTGACACTTTCGTGAAGTCTTAAAAGTCAGACAGACTTAAAACAAGCTTTTAAAAGAATCAGAGCAGATGTTTTCATAAAAATATCTACTGAGTGTAAACATTACATTCGTGACAATTAGAAATCATATGATTCTTGTTAACTAACAAATTATAGAAATTTACTAATATGCAATGAATAAAAGAGCAGTGTGGTTTTTACATTACTGACCTTTTCTTGATGAAACAAGGCACTGTCTAAGGTTTTTTCAAGAATTGTGGCTACAGCAACTCTCACTTCTCTTACGCTGCATTCCAGCAAAAATGTTCTGAAAAATACCCCATCGTTGATAAATGAAGCCAAACTGAATTTTTTCATGCTCTAATTTAAATTATATTTGCTTTTTTTTCCCTGCTGGGAAACCTAATATTCACAGGTGTGGAGAAACTAGATAAGATAATTGCCTCTAGGATTATCAACAAACCATAGGGTTATTGTGGGCCTGCTGATATCTCTGCACATTGTTTTTTCACAACTACATAAACAGGAGCTATATAAATAGGGGAAGACTTGAACTGGAAAGCAGACAATATCATGGAATCTTGTCAAACAGATCGACCAACTATGTTAGTACTTACTTAATAAGTTCTCGTCCTTCAACTTCAACTAAATATTCAACTAACCACTGACAAGCATCAAAACTTTTAGAAACTAAAGCATCAATGGTTGCAATCCATTCTTCTGTATCAATCCTTAAAGGAAGCAAACAGAGAAATATTGGTATGACCAGAAAAGAATGAGTGTATGTGTATTCTTCAGAAAAAAAGAACTTTTAAATAAAATGTCACCTGAGTTTTTTCTTTGTTCGCAGATAGGTTTGGAAGAGAAATTGGACTGCTAGCTGTAGACTCACTCTTGCCATAGATGGGTAATGCGTATGCTTCAACTTTGTCTAGACAGAGAGATATTAGGTTACATAAGACTGCATTTTAGTTTGGTTCCTTAAACGTAATTCTTAGAACTATAAGTTGTAAAAGCCACTTTTAACAAGAAACTGGGAAATAAAAGTTTCTTTCAGAGCTACCCTGCAATGAAATAAATGGCTACTAAGACCAATCTCTTTCTCCCCATAACCAGTGACTGAAACAGTTCATTACTAAACAGTACTTGAACTCTCTAATTCTTGCATTGCTTCACAAAAATATGATATTCAATAGTATCAAAAGCTATTAAGGAACCCAGTAGGACCAGAGGCCAGCCGCTCTGAATTAAATTCACTACTCACAGCATTTAATGAAGCTAATGACAGAACAAAACTAAAATAGTCATTGCAGTAGACATCCCTGTTCTTCATAAATTTCAGGTTTTCATCTCTGACCATCTGAAAAGCAACATGTAATAAATCAGTATCAAGGATTTAAAAATATAATATTTTATCAGCAATAAAAACATGGTAGGAGTACAGGTTATTCAGAAGCTATATATACATATATTAGAAACCTCACTAAAAAAACTTTTTTATAGTGCTTCATACATGCCTAACAAGCATACCATTTCCTTTCACAATAAACTGGATTATGCAAGATGCTAAAACGGAATGTAAATAAATCTATGCCTTCCTTCTATCATATGCACCCACACTAACTTTTGTTTTATCTGTTCATACTTCTGACATATATTTTGATCTTTTCAGTCCTAATTAAAGTAGGCCTTCATTTTCCTACATGTAGTTCACTGGTTTCACTCCACAAGGTTTTTTGCAAGGGCAGAAAATTATGGAAAGGTATGGTAAACGCTGTTGGTGTAAACAAGATTTTGTTTATACTAAATAAAGCTTCTGATCTTAACTATTCTTTCAGTTTTGCTTCAGATATTCTTTGTGAGTAGCTACCAATAGATATACTGGTCATTCTCCTTGTCTTCTACATCTTTTCCTTTCTTATTAACAGAAGATTTTTGCTTTTGTCAAATGCTTGTGATGGTAAATACTTTAAACTGCTAAAATATTGTAGCAATGTCATCTATAAACAGGCATGGATTCTTCAAACAGCAGCTTAAAGCATGTGCTTTAAATTAATTGAAGCAAGCTAATAAGGTCAATTTTTGATAATGAGCAAATGTAAATTTCCAATATTATTAGTGGTTTGTTTCAGAACTGAAACTACTTATATATTTATACTTCAGCAAATGAACATGAAAACCTAACTTTTTAACAACGTATCCAGCTGCTGTAATTATGGCTTACCTGATATATTCGAACTGGCATCTTCTCCACAAATAAGCCTTTTTTCTCTCCTCTTTTGACCAATTTAGTCAAAATGGACAGGCGGTCACTACTAGGTCTGTGGGGCCGTGGAGATGATTGTGGTGAAATATCTGGAGAAGATGGAGCAGACCTGAAGAAAATAATATTACAAACATAATTGTCCATCAGTGTCCATACTTCAAGTTTAGTGTTCATCCTGCATTGTCCATTTGATTGCCTAGCTCCATGATGGTGAACCCGTGGCACGCGAAGCCATATCAGTGGGCACGTGAGTGTTGCCCCAGCTGCAGTGCGCATGCGCGCGCCAGCCAATTGATTTTCAGGCTTTCCAGGCCCACCGGAAGTCAGGAAACAGGCTGTTTTGGGCCTTCGGAGGGCAGGATCAGGAAGGCTGTTTTCGCCCTCCCCAGACTCCTAGAAAGCCTCTGGAGCCTGGCCCACCTTGCCATCATCTGCCAAAAGGGGGGGGAGCGCAGGGGGGGGGGTCGCGTGCACATGGGCCATTGAATTATGGGTGTGGGCATGCACACGCGCAACCCCCGCTTTTGGCACGCGACGGCAAAAAGGTTAATCATCACTGGCCTAGCTTGTAAGGGAAAATATGAACTCAGTCCTATCATATATTAAATACTTATATATTATACAACAATCCTCCATATCAGAGAAACTCTCACCTCTTTGCACATTTTTGTGAATTTGTGAGGTTTATCATTCCATAAATAAATCTGGTGATTTATTTGAAGTTAGTACAGGACAAGAAATACATATTTTAAAAGTATAGACATTTAAAGGAATGGATAAAAACACTGCATCTCTAATGTGGTCAATCACATTTACAGCCATAGCAAAAAAATATATGTTAATATAACTAAGTCTTGGTGGGAATCACTAGCTGGCAGGAAGCCATCTGTCAAATTAAAATAGTGCTGTGTTTGGCTAAGGATTCTGATGGCTACACCCATGGGTTTAGATAGCACTCAAAACTTGCTTGCTTCCTCATGAAGAAAAAAAAAGCTATATAGATAAGAAGAAGCTTGAGTATTATAAATTAGGAAACCCTTTTCTTTTCTTCAGTATCCATTTTCAAACTTCTCTTGGCTTTTTCCATGCTCTAAACATACTGCAACTTGTCCTGGGATTATGTATAGTCAGACCAGGGGTGGGTTCCACTTACCTTCGCTAACAGTTTGCAACGGGAGTACGTGCATACTCGCTTTGCTTGCGGGGCTTCTGCGCATGCGCAGAGCATCCGTGATGATGTCCGGGCGGGTAGGTTGAGCCTCCCACCGCCGCTACTACCGGTTCTAAGAACCAGAGCGAACCAGTAGGAACCCACTACTGAGTCAGACACAGGCTCAAGGATATCCTTCTAAATAGGTTTTGTCCTATATGAACAGGATAACCTTAATTTTGGATTCAGAAGTACTGAAATTCTGCACATGAATCAAATGCTGGAATTTAAGGATAAGGAAGCTTACAAGGTGAGATCCTCAGCTTCCTGACGCACAACACTGACTCGACTTTTCTTTGGCAAGACTGGGGAGTTCTGTTCAGAGACTCGTTGATAGAAGAGCATGTAGGCATTCCAGTAGCGACGGCGAACATCAGGATATGGGTTTGCTGAAGAAGAAATGAAAGAGGGAAGGAAGGAAATATTCAGATTGGGAGATCTGATTTTCTTAGTAAGAGTACACATTAAGTACATTTTCATAAAGTAGTTTCTCATGGTAATTATAATGGTGGCTGTAGTAAAAACACTCTAATAGCTGTGTGTCTTATCTAGAGAGTATTAAACAGAAATCTGCCTTCTCCAGTTTATTCCTGGAGTCCCATTAATTTTGGCACAACGAACGCTATTGATTTACTGTATTTCTTAAGATTTTGGGGGGGTGGGGGGAGATACCATGGCAGGTTATATTGCTCAGCTGGCTATATAGTTTATTCTATTTTTATCCCCGAACCATCTGCTATTTTTTTGTGCTTATTTTTATGTTATCTATTTGATAAAATGAATTAGCAACCTAATTAAATTATGTATAATCACATTTGTCAGTTTCAAGACTTGATTATTTTTTTTTCCAAATGATTGTTCCTAATAAGATTACAATATGCTAAATATATTTGTAAGATAAAATTAAAGTGTAGGCTTATACTTACATTGATCATAAACCTTTGGTCTATACTCTCCTCCAAAACATTCATACTCCAAAGTTTCATCATTAAGTTCAAATTCTTCAACAACAGTGTCATTAAATTTATACCATTTTCCTTTCCCACTTCCCCTGTGGTTACAGAAAAAAAAAAGAGAGACTACATTCATTTTTGAACATGGTGCTTTAAATGTTTCGGGTGACACATTAAAATAAAACTTTATCACAACTTATATTTTAAATACTATTTTTCTGGTTTTCAGTCCCATTCACTCCCTCATCCTCAACCAACATTCATCAGATGTATTAAGTCTTTGGGGAATCTGAAGATTACTTTTGTTGTTTGTTGCATTTCTGGGGTTTCTAGAAATCTAGTGGTGTCTCTGAGGCTGTCAATAACTCTTTTGTGTAGCTATGTTACTTTGCATACATAACAATGACACTCTGAAAAAGAGTGTTATATAATCTTTCTACCTTCTGCCAAGCCAAGTTTGTAAAACAAAAATGTTTATCAACATACAAATATTCTAGTTTATCAACATACACTGTATTTCACACCTGTCTTTACATCTATAGCTTCATGAACAGCCCTAGGCAACCAGTTAATAGGAAAATATTAATCTAATCTGGTGGCATTAGTTCAGTGAGGATGTTTGTTTCTAAAGTTTGGTGTGCTACATAAAAACATTTGCCAAAAAAGATTTATAATTCAACACCTGATGACCTCACTGCTTTTAATCTAGCAAACAACCAACTGATTACTATGGATGTGAATAGAGTTATTTCCAATTACCTCCTATCTTTTATAAAAGAATAGTAGTGGCCTGCATGGGCTTGACCGCTGTGCACAATTACGCCAACCAGTTCATAGTTTTCTGAAGGAGCCACTTTCTTCTGTGGAGACCCTTTACATCCCGGATCTAGATTTCGTCCATTGTCACCAACTTCTGAAGAAGAATCTTGGCGAGCCATTCCTGAAACTGTATAGGGTTCCATATTCAGCATCCAAGGGAACTGTTTAAAATGAAAAAAAAATAAACTTAAACCTGAAGTAGGTTGCATGTTAATAAATATTCTTCAATTATGCAAAATGTATAAAACCAAGATGAAGATAGAATAAAATAAATTACTTTATTGGTTGGAGAAAATCATAGCATTTTCAGTTTCTCCAAACTGTGCCTAGCTTTTTTAAAATGACCCTTTGAGGCAAACTAAGAACTGTAACTTAAAAATAAAGCCATTTTATATCTATAGAAAAAACAGTTATTGCATTTTTAAAATCATCACCACCACCACCACATATCTTTAGGCAAAAGGTTTTTTAACCTTTAACGTTACTAGTCCATGCACCTATTTTAATATAAACAGGCTACGCGTATATTTGATATCAAAGAGATCATGAAAATAAAGACCGTGCCCATAAACATGTAATTAGATAAATATAAACAAGACAAGCTTACCTTAATCTGTTCATCATATTTTATGGAACGTCCACTTTCCCAATCAAATCCAAATCTCATGAGGTGTATTACCAATACACTGGGTAGAGCTTTAATGCAGGTCCGTTTAACAGTAGTTCTCTTAAAAAAATAAACCAAAGTTTCAGTGATATACTTATTTCGGTCCATTGTTTGTCTATAGGAATTTTATTATTTTACCCCTATAGATTTTAAATTTGTTCCACATTTGTGCTAATTTCCTTTTCTCTTTGCAGCATTTTTAAAGAAACAGTTCTTAAATGCATTGAATCCATTGAGGTCTTTAATATGTCTACTGAAAATGTATAAATAAAATAATTATTTTCATCTGGCAGGAAACCAAAATTAATTCCCAAATATAAAAATGAAATGAAAAATCAATTTTTAGTAATCATGGCAACAAAGTTAAAAATGTTGATTTCTACGAATTTTCAGTGATTAGAAATATATATATAAATACAGGATTGCAAAGAAACGACACAAACAGGAAGCTATAGGTTGGAAATGGTCTTATGACAATGTTTCATATTCTTTTTCAGCCTGAAAATCAGAGGGAAATCTTAAGGATTCACTACTATTCAAGATAATTGTAAGGAAAAAAATAAGGGACCTTTCTATATATGTCATCTTAACCAGAGGTGGTATTCACCAGATTATGACCAGTTCTGGAGAACCGGTAGTGGAAATTTTGAGTAGTTTGGAGAACCAGTAAATACCACTGTCCCTGTCCCCATCTATTCTCTGCCTCCCAAGTCCCAACTGATCAGGAGGAAATGGGGATTTTGTGGTAATCTTCCTCTGGAGTGGGGTGGGAATGAAGATTTTATAGTATCCTTCCCCTGCCACACCCACCATGCCATGCCATGCCACGCCCACCAAGCCACGCCCACAGAACCGGTAGTAATTTTTTTTGAATCCCACCACTGATCTTAATCCTGAAGAAAAGTTGAATAAAGATTTAATTAAAAAACAAGTACATATGACGTATATAAAGATAAAGATAGACTCAAAATTTCTCAGAGCAGTAATGAATCCAGAGGGATCTCTTCCCATAGAAAAATCAAAGTACTTTAACTCTTAGATAAGGTAGAAGTATTACCTTTTCTTTACATTTTTCACAGTAGTATGCATTACTTCCTTCCAGGATCTCTCCTCTAACAAACTGATCCAGTGAAATTTCTAGACTTTGACATGAGGTGACCCCTAAATTGAGAGCTACAAAGGCTTCCTCTCGTTCATATCTACAACATAAAAAAAGAATATTAGGACATTTAACTAAGAATTCACAATTGTATCCTATATGTCAACAATGCTGTAAGATTTTATTTATTTCAGTAATCACCTTTATTATTTATTAAAAGTATGGCAAACCACTGAACTGTACTACTTGTATATGGCATGCTTGTGCTTTTTGCTATTTCTCCAGTTTTTCCTTTTTCCATATTAACATACTTAAAAAGGAAGTAACAGAGCCAGGATCTGTATACATATCCTCCCCCCATTTCCATCTTAATTCTAGAAAGTCAAGAAATGCAACAGCTTTGGATCGGTGTATCCAAATATTTCATTTGGTACCAATGGCAGAGTGATAAAAATAGTGATTTGGGGTTGCCATGCATAAGCTTACAATAGTGGATCTCTTTCTTCACCTATAGATTTTCAGTATGCGGAGATGGAGATCTTGGACACCTGATCTTCACTTACCTGTGAGGACAATCCTTACAGATTTTCTGATCAGAATATATGCCCTGAAAGGTGTTTTTAAAGATCTGGTCTCTTCCTATTTTCTGTAAGAGATTGAAAGGCCAATGCCAGAATAAGTATACATTCATTGAAACAATGACACTGAATTATTATACCAATGTACCAAAAGTGTAATTCACCTTAAGGTATTCATCCATTTGATCTATAAGGCTGGTGAAGAATTCATAAGCATCTTGTTGTTCACGTACATAGAGTTCCTTGTTCCACATCTTAAAGATCTATAAAATATAGATGTAATCCAGTCAGTTAAATGCTTCAAGATCTGCGAATGTCACTAGAATGCACTAAGTAAGCCAATCGAAACAGGAAGCGAAAATTGCCTTCTTATCCTTACCCAACACTTTTTATAAGAAAATATATCTTCTCCTGAGAATACTACTTTGGATTCTCCTTGTGAGAATATTACTAAAGAAAAGAATACTACTTGAATCCATTTGCAGTTGGGAGCTAATAAATTTAAACAAACAAACAAACACAAACAAACGTTAGGATTCTATATCACTGAGAGATTATAATTAGGGCTAACTAAAATTAAATGTGAATCTTTCACAACATTACTGTTTTTTCAAAATGCTGTGATCTGAATTATCATTTTAAATCATGATGAAAAAAAAAGAAAGGGAAAAAAAAGGATTCATACTTAAAAAACAGTAAGTGATACCTTCCAGAAGTTTTCCGGTATATAATATTGCAGTTTGCTTTCCATTAAATGACCAAAGAGGGATTGAACTTGATAGAATACATTGTCATCAGGATTTTCCATGTTATCATCAATTGAAAGCAATGCCTTTAGAAACAATTTTTAATTGTGTTTATTGAAAGTGCAACAATATTTATTTCTAAGTTAGTATACATTATTTGTATCACTGAAGCAATTAATTATAAAGTTCCGGTACAAACCCTTGGATCCACTGATAACCATGAGCTTTGTTCATATTGTTATCAGAAAACCATTAATTAGCATTAACATCTTGGTGACAGAAAGAACCTTTAAGTAACATTGCTCTATCTCATTGTCATCTGTTTCTCATCCTCAGCAGTTATGTCATAATCTGTTAAGACAGTAATGGCTAACCTTTTCCGGACCGAGTGCCCAAAGTATGTGCGAACCCCCAAAATTCAATGCGTGCGGCCCGTGCATGCACCCCATCTGTGGCCCCTGCATGCACCATATGCGGCTGAGGCCTGAGGACCACCTGGCCAGCGGGAGGCATGCATGTGCGGCAGAGCTGAGCTGGGAAGACAGCTCGCATCCCCACAGAGAGGGCGCTGCATGTCACCTCTGGAACGTGTGCCATAGGTTTGCCATCACAGTGTTAAGAGGTACTTCAACCAGCTATCTTGGATTAGTGGCTTTTTTTTTTAAAGAAAAGCTAAATCCATGCTTCGGACCTCTACTGTAATCTTTGACAATCAGCTCAGGAAGGAACATCATCATTCCTTATGAATGCCCTTTATTTTTCCACAAAATTCTCCCAATTTGGCATTTATTTTCCACCATAGGAGGCCACTAAATCCAACAGGTATTTAAAATTGAAATGTTTAAAAGAATCTACTTAAAAGCTCTCTGATTCTTATTTCAACCCTGCATAGATTCCTTACCTAATTCATTTTATAGTACTAAAACACAAAATAAAATAAAATAAAAAGATAGCTTTTTGCCCTGTATTCATGCTGAACATACTAAATTTGGGAGAATCAAATTTAATTTTTCTTCCTTACCTCAGCACTCAATCATGTTTGACTATCCCAGAACAGAACTGTTAACCAGTTGTTAACATGGGTCAATTTCAAGTTGCTGCTTATCATCATAGTTTTATATGTCAACTCTTTCTTTCCTGAGAAACTTCTATGTATATAACTAACAGGCTTGCTAAAAGCATTTTTCACAAGACTATGAATACATATTACCTCTGGTAGACCTGGTTGCATATACAGTTGTTGGAAAACTGCATTCATATAACAGGTAGCTCCACCATTCTTTAGCCCCACAAATCCAAAAATGGATCGACCATCTACAGGTGGGAGATACTGAGGGTAGAGGCAAATAAGAAGAACAAATTGTAACAAAGAAAAATAGAGGTAATTTACAAAGAACTAATGTTGCTGATTGAAATATTTGCTTTAAGTATAGAATTTACCCATACTGATTTTATTGAATATATTTTTCTGTAAATCTCTGAGTATTATTACTATTTGCAACTAAAAAAAGCCAGTTTACTTACATCAAATTCCTTGGAAAGTGCTGGATCAAGCTGGTGATGCATAGAAAGCAATTCTTTCGTAATAAGCTGAAGATTTGAGGGTGAACTATCAGCCAACATTACCAGAACTTCATATGCTGCCAAGCGACTATTCACCGTACTGCATCTAAAACAAAGAAATTGATTATTCATAGTCAATATTCAGCTGTTAATATTTGTAAAATATCGTAATCTGTTTCCAAAGAGAATCAATTGAGGTTTAGTGCCTTTAAATAAATAAATAAATAAATAATTTTATTTTTATCCTGCCCTTCTCCCTGTTGGGACTCAGGGCGGCGTACAAGTC
>JANHFK010000024.1:4010-22407 GCA_036250565.1 Sibynophis collaris
AGCAGTTTGGGGCGGGTGGGCGGAGCCTCGTGCTCCTTTTGCCACCGGTTCTCTGAACCAATCACAGCTTCTCCTACTCGGTAGAGCCGGTCAGAACCGGGAGGATTTCACCCCTGAATTTGAGGTATTTGAGCCTGTAGTGGCTAGCTAGGAAAAAAATTGTGGAGTCATGGTGAAAATGTTAAAGCATTGGATTTTCACTGGGCAATCCTAAGTACTGGTCTACCATCAGCCACATAAATTCACTATGATGGGCCAGCAGTCTCTGAGTCCGACATATAATATATCACAGAATTGACTGTTATAGGAAAAATCAGAGAACAGAATATTATAAATGCTTTAATGTGTTCCAGAACAAAAGATGGAACATAAATCTAACCAATAAGTCCATGGTCAAAAATCAAATCACTTCATCCAGATCACTAATAAAAATGTTGAATAAGGCCCAGAATAAGGCCTGTAGCATTTCACCCAATACTACTAATATAAAGCCCTTTATAAATACTTTCTGAATGTAGTTATTCAGCCACTTATTAATTCATTTAATCGTCTAGTGTATATTTTAATCAGTTTATTAATGAATTTAATAAACATAGTCAATGCAGACTGTGTTGAATCCTTTCCTGAGGTTAACATATAATACACCATATCCATTGCATTCCTCTTATCTATTAAGTTAGTTATAAAAAAAAGGAGTTGTCCAGCTTTGACTGATATGCTAGTTACAGGCCTTTTTGGACCAAGATTCCCTTGACAATAGTAATTCATTTCCTTGTCACTTCATAGGTAACGCAATGTAGATGATACATGAAGACAAACTTGGAAGCATCAAGGTCTATAGAATGCAGGAGTATCTGCTAATTGAAGAGAATAGATTTTGCAGTATTAGTCAGCCCTTCAAGCAGCGGTGAAATCTACTTACCTTCGCTACTAGTTTGGGTGTGTTCCCGCATGAGAGTGTGTGCTATTCGTGGGAGCGCCTCTTCTGCACATGCGGAGAACCTTCTGCACATGCGCAGATGGTTAAAAAACAGGACGTAATGACATCCCAGTGGGTGGGCGGAGCCTCCCGCCACTGGCGCTAGCAGTTCGGTGAGCCGGATAGAACCGGGGGGATTTCACCGCTGCCTTCAAGACTGGCCAGAACCAAAAAACAAAAGTCTCTTGATATCTCAGGGTGTACTTTAATGCATTTAAGGTATAAAAATAAAATCTCAAAGGCCAATCAATGCCCCTCGTTACTTATATCAAACAAAGTCAAGGCAGAGTTCTTCTGAGTTTCTTTCTCACACTTTCTACTTTCCCGGGGCTCTGATAGTTTTTCTGTAAATGCTCAGCTTTCTCTCCTCCCTTCTCAGAGTCAAATCCACTTTTCATCATACTATCTTGCCTCTCCTCCCCCACCCCACCCCCCACACACATCTGTCTCCAAGAATGGGTAGGCAACTTGTCAAGATCAATCGACAAGTCTGAAATGAAAGATTTAGGCAAAATTAGAATATGCTCTTTCCTATCTTGTCTGACAACAGCAATGGGGAAACATTTATGGCAGGAAGCAGGTTGTCACTGTCTGACAAATCTGAAGAGGGTTCAGGGGATGGGTCTTGCTTTGGTATTTCAGAAGAAACTGATGGGCAAGCTGTAACGCATGGATGCTCTGCAGAGAGAGGGATGTGTTGAGGATCTGTCATCGTATTCCAGGCCTAAAAGGCAAGATCCCAAATCTCTCTGAGGAGAGAGTAAAAAGGCTTTCAGGAATGTTGTCACCTTTCAAGGCAAGCAAGGTCAGGAAAAGGATGTGCTAGCTAGGAGCTTTCCTACATGCTTTAAAGCAATTGAAGTATTGTAACAGAATCCTGAAAGCCTGCCAAAACCCCTCTCTATTTCAGTTTATGCTTTCCCAGGACTCATATATATAGATTTTTTTTGTAATTGCTTGGCACTCCCCTCCCTTGAGCCCACATATGATCACAAATTATTTGCTTTGGGTCTAACTTCAATTCAATATGCTGATTGCCCCTTTAAAATTTTATACAAGGGGACTATATTTGCCACAGATTCAAGCTGCCCCATGCAAGCTATGAGAGGTGAGTGGCTGAATATACCTTCTCATTGACTGCGCCTGCTCTTTGGACCAACCTGCCTACTGTGATAAAGAAGCCTCAACCTTCTGGTTTTCCAAAAAGCCTTGTTGTTATATGGGTGCTGAAAGTCTAAGAGCTGCCTTGGATTCTTTAGATTAGGTCAACTGCAGTATTGTTTGTATTGGCTTGTTTCATTTTTTACCGTAACTCACCTCAAGTCCTCAGGAAATGGGTTAGTTGCAGTGGTGAAATCCCCCCGGTTCTATGCCGCTCGCCAAACAGGTAGTGCTGGTGGCGGGAGGCTCCGTCCACCTATCGCGACATCATTATGTCCTGTTTTTTAACCATCTGCGCAAGGGCAGAAGAAGCACACATACACATAGTGTGAGTGCAATCCCGCGCGGGAGGTCGCCTGAACCAGTAACGAAGAATAAGTAGATTTCACCCCTGGTTAGTTGTTAATAACTGTGAGTGTGTGTGTGTGTGTGTGTGTGTGTGTGTGTGTGTGTGTGTGCGTGTGTGTGTTTATGGGGGTGGGGGTGGGGAGAGAACTTTTTAAAAATTTAAAGAAGGAATGAAACAGACATGTTTTATTGTAAATAAACCATTATTGGCTTATTAGTTTCAAGTCACTCACTATAACTGCAGGAACTTCCATCAGCAAATGTTGTCACTCTCTCTATATTCACTGAAGTCTTTCGTACCTTTTAATTTTTTTGTTTTCATACTTGTTCTCTGTTGCAGATGTTGCCTCAACTAAATCAGATGAGAAAGGCTCATCTTTCCCCTATGTACCTCCAGAAAGGAACTGGATTCTTTCTTCTGGTCATTCCTCCCATCCAGGTACTTTACTCTTTCCTCTTTAAAACATTTCCATCAAATTGCGTAGTTTGCTTTTCTTTTGCCCTGCATGCAGTTCTCTTATTTCCAACGAAGAGCTCAGCTGGTATTGGTCTTTTGTTATAGTTTATGTTTTAAACAGCCTTGGTGAATCATTCAGATTCTTGCCCTCTCTTATTCTTATCTAGGGAATCTAAAGAATTCAATAATTTTCAACAACCTTTCATCTACCTTAAGGATTCTAAGAAGACAAACAAGTGTTTCTGCTATAGACCTTTAAGGTTTAGGGAAGAGGGGAATGAAAAATGAGTAATCTGAATAAATATTTTAAACCTGTTCTGACTTTCAGTGTGCATACGTCTGATAGGGATATAGATTTTGATGTAAGGTTAAATGAATGTACATTAAATCTAGCCTGAGGATGATAAGAGATATAATTTGTTACATAGTTGGTACATTAGTTCTCATTTAAACCAAGCCTTCATAAAAAATGATATTTATTTCATTCACAAATAAAGTTCAGGAATGTGGGGGGAAATGTGACAAGCTCAAAACCCAACAAGACAGACACAGACTTCAGAGGATAATTAGAACTGTAGAAAAAACAATTGCTACCAACCTGCCTTCCATTGAGGACCTGTATACTACATGAGTCAAAAAGAGGTCTGTGAAAATATTTGCAGATCCCTCATATCCTGGACATAAACTGCTTCAATTCCTACCCTCAAAACAATGCTATAGAGCACTGCACACCAGAACAACAAGACACAAGGACAGTTTTTTCCCAAACGCCATCTCTCTGCTAAACAAATAATTCCCTCAACACTGTCAAACTATTTACTAAGGCTGCACTACTATTAATCTTCTCATCGTTCCTATCACCCATCTCCCTCCACCAATGATTGTATAATTGTAACCTTGTTGCTGGTATCCTTATGAAATATATTGACTGTTTCCTAATATGATTTGAGTGCCTATTTGTACCCTATGACTATCATTAAGTGTTGTACTTTATTATTCTTGACAAATGTATATTTTCCTTTATGTACACTGAGAGCATATGCACCAACACAAATTTCATGTGTGTCCAATCACACCTGGCCAATAAAGAATTCTATTCTAGTAATTTGAGGATATGGAAAAATGTAAACCATAACTTTCCACTATTGGGAGGCAGGAGAAAAACTTGTCACAAAGAGTGTTTCAGCAATCCTACAATTAGAATTGTCATGTTTTATTATTTTCCAATCATCCATGGCATTTCTTTGAGTTTAATAGAGCCTGTTCAGAGAGTTATCAGAACAATACTTTCCCTTGCAACATTGCATAGTTTATCTTTTACAAAACATTATGGAATACCTTTCTAAGAATAAATCTAATACTATAACAAAAATTAAACTACTGAGACTACTTTTTATTGTGGCAGCCTAGAGATTTGTTTAATAAATAAGAACAATTCTTGTAGGAGAAGAAGAGGCTGAGCTGCAAGGTGGGATAAATGTGACATCAGTTTAGAGTCATTGTTTTGTCACAAAACATCTAAGTCCAGTCCTCTGTGAATTCCATTGACCCTTATCTAGCACCAATTTAACTTTGATCATTAGTTGTATAGATTCTCGTATTAGAGATAGCAATAATAAATCCTTCTGTGTTTTGAACTCAACAAATGCTCCTGGTTATTTGCTTCTGACATTACTATGGTATTTCCCACTGGGCCTGAACTCAAAGCATATATTGTTGCTGCTGTTCTTAGAATATGGTGAGGTGAATGGAGAAAAAATGAAATCAATGTATTTCAGAGATTTACTTTGATGAACAAAGGAGAAAAGAGAGGGGCAAAGCAAGGCAAAGAAGACATTTTTGGTCCTTTTAACTTGTATTCCCACATTCTGACCTCATGTCTCCCCAGGCAACTTTTCTGTATGACTTGGGTAGCAGCCAGACTCATAGTAAACCAGAATGCCTCCCATTTCTCTGTGTTGTCTCACTAAAACTTCAAGCACATAGGCTCAAGAACTCCAGTTATGGAGATGTAAAATTGTCTTTGGGCATCCAATCGAACAAATAGGGATGTATTGTTGAAAGTTGGCGAGAGAAGGACAAATGGGATCTATTTGAATTATACAGCTTTGATTGTGTCCTCTGGTCTAGTTTGAATCCCTCAGGCACAGTTATAGAATTGCAGTAAGGTTGAATGGCAGCCTGACTGGCTTTGGTATTGAAATGAATCAGTTCCCACTCTCTCTCAATACCATGGCACCATTTTCTTGATGTTATTGCCAACAATGTAGAATATTCATATACTCATGATGCTGATTGATATAAAGGCTTTTTCCTAAAAAAGAGAGAGAGAGAGAGAGATCATATTTGGGAATAGCATGTATCCTAGAAATAAAGATGAATATTCCTCATATTCTTCTAAGTATTAGAGATATCTTTCATTCCAGCTCCATAGGTTGAAAGTGACTACAGACCTATTCATTCCCTCATATATTTGTCTCAACTGGTGGAACCAAGCCAGAAAAGTTTAAGTAGACTTCATTTTATTGAAAGCAATTATAGCTTTTTACATAGTAATGTTAAGGTAATTATTGGCTATATTATAAGCAAAATAATAGATTTGTTGTTATGGGAGAAATGGTGAAGAGCACCATCTTGTTTCTGCTCATTGCAACATAATGCGTAAGACTAGTCTTGCAGTAAGGTCTAGAATGACAAGTCGCATTTCATCATTTTAACCACCTATTTCTTCTGAGATTAAACTGACACATAGCAGCTAGCTAAAGGCCACTCAGTGAACAACGTTTTTGAACCCATTTAAAATAACAGCCAGTCTCTCTGACCTTCCAATTTCATACCAGCAAACATTACTGCCAGTTTTCAATCATAGGTTTACATTTTGTTGGCATTTATTAGCATGCATTATAAAAACAGAATATGTTAAGTCATTACTACTTTGAATTAATAAAATTAATTGAGAACAGACTAAACCTTTTTAGGCATCTTACATTAGATGGCTCATTCCCATAGTTAGCCTTATGCGTGAATACTCTTGCATGCTAATTGCTATTTTTCTAGTTCACTTTGTCAGCCTAAAATTAATTAAAACACAGAGCTGCTTATCATTTAGCTTTATTTACACACACAGAATAATGTGCAATAAAATTAATGTCTGCTGTGGAAGAGACCTTGTTGGAAAGTATTTTTTATTTTCTCAATCTGTCCTTTCCTCTATTGATCTGCAGCTGTTATATGCATATAAGCAGGTCTTTCAGCATCTCAGTGCATTCTACCTCACATTGGTGTAGTGAAATAGGAAGCATGGGAGCATATTAGTTATGTTTACTATCTTGGGGAAAGAGAGAGAGAGAGAGAGGGAGGGAGGAAAAGGGGGAGAGAGAAGATAATAATAACAACAACAATATGAAGAAACTCCAATTTCAACTTCATCAAAAACATTTCTACAAATCTATCAATGGACAGACTGCAAGAAACCAACAAAAATCTAACATTCTGTATGCAGGACAACCTAAAGAAGGACAACCTAAAGAAATACAGTCAGAATCAACTTGGATAATGGAGGTAGATAAGAATAAAAAAATATTGTGGTGGAGAACAGGGCAAGAAAGCTCAAGAACTGGTCAGCATCTAGTGAAGATGAACTGAATGGTTTTGGTTGAAACATCTGGGTGGTCTACAGCCACTCATTGCTAAGCTCTTTTACAACATTCTACAAGAAGGTTAAGTGAAGATTGTTAACTTCTGGTAAAACTTACATGATATAATAAAAGGTCAAACGAAAGAAGAAGCACCAAGTAACTACTGCTTACCAACAACTTTCAAATTGCTAACTGGTGTAGCAGCTGATGTAGTCCAACATCATCTAGTTGAAAATAAGCTCTTTTCCATCAGAAAAGAAAGGAGCAGAAAAGAAACTTGAAACAGCAAAAAACAAAAGATTGTCAGCTCCTAACTGACAAAACAATTTTGTAAAGCTGCAAGAAAAGAAAGAACAAGTTGAGGTATCTTGAATGTATCTTGAATGTACGTTAGATTGATTACAAATTGATTACAGTTTGACTCCTTGTAACCTGACTGGATAATTAAGTCATTAAAAATATTATAATCTTTGTGCTATAATCAATGGCACAATGAAAGTTGCTAGTCATGGTGATAGACTGGGACAGGTTAATATCAAGAGAGAAATATTT
The DNA here is from genome assembly GCA_036250565.1 of Sibynophis collaris. NCBI lineage: Eukaryota > Metazoa > Chordata > Lepidosauria > Squamata > Sibynophiidae > Sibynophis > Sibynophis collaris. Next base: position 11,146 of record JANHFK010000024.1, read on the forward strand.
CAGGGAAACACTCTCACCTCTTCTGTTTGTCATTGCACTGATTCTTCTGTCAAAAATACTGAACAAGCCAGACCATGGCTATCAAACATCATAAATATATTCCGGGCTATCCCATCTATCTTTACATGGACAATTCAAATCTGTGTGGAAAAATATCATTGAAATAGAACCACTGCTCAACACTGTCATAGATACAGCTAAGTTATTGCAAAAAAGTTTGGACTGCAGAAATGTGCCATTCTTAGCAACAACAGATCAAAAATAATAAAAACTGAAGAAATCAAGATGCCCTATGGAAATAACATCAAGAATCTGATGGAAAACTACAACTAAAATATCTGATTATCATTCAGGCTGACAACATTAAGCACACTCTAATGAAGAAGAAGGTTAGTAGTGAAGAGTGAAGAAAATCTAAAATCCAAACTCAGTGGAAGAAATATCCTCAAGGCAATTAACACCTAAGCAATACCTGTCATTAGATATACAACTGGAATAGGGGACAGGACTCAAGCAGAACTAGAAGCCATAGATAAGAAGAGATGAGAAATAATGACAAAGATGATGCTCTTCATCCACACAGTAATGTTAAGGGGGGGAGGGGGGAGAGAGAGATAACAATCATTCCTGGCAATGGTTCAGACAGAAAAGTTGAAGAAATATACAGGGCTATTTTTGAACAAGACCAAGCCTTAAGAACAAATGCATACAAAGCCAAAAATTAGCCTTGATTTTGCAGAGGTAAATCCTGCCTTACTAAACTTCTACAGTTCTTTATCAAAGGTGTTAGCATATACATAATAATCATGAGTGTTATTCTGTGAATTGTTTGGTTAAAGAAAAAAAAGCAAACTTTGAGAATAAACATTTGAATTTTGTCAAATGAGATAAGCAAGAAATGGAATATCTTAAATATTTGTCCTAGGATTAGTGCTTTATACCATACTTATATTTTCACTTAAGGATAAGCATACAACTGGCCGAGTGAACTATAATCCTCAAAATCTTTGAAACCAAATGAATGAAACCAAAAGGCTACAAAGGCTATGTGACTACAAAGTGAAGCATATTGAAGCAAAAACACTCATAACTTCACATATACACTGAGTTACAACAAACTGTGGTCAGAGTAGTTGGTTAACTATAGATGTCAACCAGTGCAAACTGTGCAAACTGTAAATACCATGGTAGACTTCTAGAAAAGATGAAAATATAATTACCAACTTTATAATGTGTGTATATGCATCCACTTTTGAAAGACTATGTACCATTCTGACTACTACATTAAAAAATGTTTTAATTAATTAATTAAATTTATATGACTCCCATATCATTATCCGGCAACTATTAAAACTGCAAAAACAACTGTAAATCTAATTCAATCCAAATAATTAACACTGGGACTTATCTAATGAAATTGATATATTTGGAGAACATTCTTCAAATATACTTAACCTATGAAATTTATTATAGTAGTATATGGTGGTAGTTATTCAATTAGATTTTGAAAAGGGCTGGGTGAATTCTCAAACAACAGATGTATCAAAATCAGTAGCTCTTAATAGATTCTTTCTTAATCCTGGTTTGAAGCAAAATGTGTCCAAATACCAGTTGAAGGAAAACTGCAACTTGTCAGTATCCATGCAGTATCCATGCAGCAGAAGTAGTGGTAGGCTATTGTTAGGTATTGACCTAAAATGAGCAATGGTTCTTATATTCCATTAACTTTTTCAGAATAATTTTTAGTAGGGGGTAATGAATCCATAATTCTTATAAAAACACATTTTGTGATTTGTTATGGATGAAAGCTAAAACAAGTACATTAATCAGTAGGATCTGATTTTTGGAATTTTCTGCAGAACTCCTAATCAAATTGTGTATTATAGCAAAATTTCAAATAATGTTATTCTCTTTCCTTCCTATTGTTTTTTTCCCAGTTTGGGTGAAGGTATAAAATAGAAAAGAGTCAATGCATCATTATCTAACAGTGAGTTCGTTTTTATTCTTTTCTTAGCCTCCTGCAGTCTAGTGATTGCATGGCTATTACATTTAGTTTTGTCAGTTTATTTTCACTGAACAAGGATAGAAAGCTAAAGAAAAAGGAAACACAGGGAACTCAATAGGAAAGAAATTTGTGAGTTCATTAAAAAGGAGCTTGAAATTTATCTGTTTCATTTATTGTGATGGAGTTTCTGTTCCAAAGGATTGGGATGTCATTAAGAGCCTGAACACCAGGTCAATTTTATGAACCTTAACTCAGATGGGGATGGGGAGATGTGTAGAATGGAAAAAGAACTAAAGTCTTGTATAAACTAACTAAGCTAAATGTTAGCACCAACTCAAGGTATTTTATGTCTCGACATGCCTATTGATATTCTAAATAATTGTGGACTGTTGATTTGGTGTAACTTAATTCAAGACTGTGTCTGATAAAAGAGAATACAGCAACTTCATTTCACCTACAGAGTTTCTGAGTAATACATATCTCAATATTTTTATAGATCAGCAAAGGAAATTCAAAATAGTATTAACAAATAATTTATCTATTAGGGTAACTTTTTTATAGTCTGCAAAAGAAACTTTAGCCAGCAATATTTCTTTCAACTTACCATTTATATCTTCTGCATTACCTAGAGAATTACCAAAACAAATTGTTTGTTACAAGAATTTAACAAGAATGGTTTTTTGTTTATTTTTTAAGATTAGAAAAAGAGTAGGTGTGTGGTCCTGAACCATGGCATTATTTAATTCAGAAATTTTATGTGGTAAGGTGCATTGATGACATGATTCAGTATGGTATGATATATGATACAATGAAGTATCTGCAAATTGCAGCTCTATATTCAATCTCTCACACATGAAAAATGAGAAAATCAAATTCTAGAATGAAGTATCTCAAAATTACCATTGCAAATATTGTAATATCATTAAAATTACTTATTTGGCTGAAATTGGGAAACAAACAAATGCAGTACTAAATTAAATGTAAAAATGAGAAGCATAGAAGTAAATCTTTTTAAAAACCCTAAATTTCAGCATTATAGATTTTTTTTCTTAAATATATTTGAAAAGGTTGAAAAGGTTACTATTCTTTTCAAAAATTCAGGACCTTGGTAATTTTTGGTTCAAGAACAGCATTTACAGTTTATCACAAATCTCAGCTTAAAAATATTCTCCAATAAATGAAAATACAAAAGCAGGTCACCTATATGGAACTTAATATCTTATACTAGAGTTTTTAAAAAAGAAATTATAAGATGTGTAGAAAGCAATTTTTGTTGAAACTTTTACAAAGGCAGTTTGAGAAATGCTTCTACAATAGGAAATCCAACACTCAAATAGATTTAGATCCCCATATATGAAATACAAATCACAACACTTCAAAAAGATTAAGTCAAAGGTTAAAAGATTTCTTCAACAAGGAAATGTTATAAAGAATGAAGTTTTAACTTAGAAAGAAAGATGAGTGTAAAAGAACATGGTAGAAATAATGACTGTGTTGGATGTGGATAACATATTTTTCTTGTTTGGTTAATCAATGAAATTAAGTGAATCTGTCCATGGCTCTATTTCAGATGACCTTAGCTGTCTTGGAAGGAAGGCGGTTTGGAGAATTTCTTGCACGGGAATACAGAGCAATTTTTTTTCATCATCTGTCAAAGTCATTCGGATTTGTTTGCATTTTGATGTAAAACTTGTTGCAAGTCCAGTGGAGATTCCTGGATAAGAATCTTGCTCAGTTATCTGGGAATGATTTGAATCCATTGGACCTGAGGAAATGTACAGGGTCCTTAGGCATGTGAGCTCAGCCAGCTGTTCTTTAGATCTATGCTATATTGCAATTGCAAAAGCAGTCAAGAGGGTGTAATGCTAATGGGTTAAATTGGTGGTTGATGCTTCTTCCGGCATTAGTTCCTCTGCTCCTCATGAAGCCATTGCTGTCCCTATTATAATTTTAATCCAGCATCTAATTGTTGGAGGAAAGTGATTAAGAGGGTGGGTGCAAAGCCTCAGGATCTTGAAAAAAATAGATTATCCAAATTCTCTTTAGTCGCTTCATGATCTGGGGCAGAGGGGGTTCTGGAGAACTGGCAGTGGAAATTTTGAGTAGTTCAGAGAACTGATAAATACCACCTCTGACTGGCCCTGTCCCCATTATTCTCTGTCCCCCGAGTTCCAGCTGATAGGGAGGAAATGGGGATTTTGCAGTATCCTTCTCCCGTCATGCCCACCAAACCATGCCCACCAAGCCACGCCCACAGAACTGGTACTAAAAATATTTGAATCCCACAACTGATCTGGGGCATGATATCTTAGGAACCTCTTCTCCCAAGTATATCTGTCCATCCCACACGTTCTGTAGAAAGGCATGCTGTAAGTCCTGTCTGTTGGGGAATTCACTTGGCAGGGACCAGAACAGTGGTGGGTTCCACTTACCTTTGCTATCAGTTCTGAACCGGGAATGCACTTGGGGCACTTCTGTGCATACACAGAGTGTCCGTGTTGACATCCAGGCAGATGGGCATAGCCTCCCACCATTACCACTACTGGTTTTCCTGGAGTGGGGCAGTAGAAACCCACTACTGGACCAGAAGGTGGCATGACATCTGCCTTATGGAACACTCTGATCCTGAAGTGAAAATACTCCATCTTTGCCAATATTTTGGAAATCCATCAAGACCTTGTTATATCTTCAGGCCTGTGAATTGTAGGGAACTGGTGAAATTTTAAGATGGCTCCATTTCGGTGGCTAATATTCACTCTCTCTTATGCTTGTGATTTTATATTTTAATAATGACTTCTACATTTTTAGTAATTATTTTAATACATTTATTGCTTTAAGAATTGTTGTATGCTACTTGATGTGAGATGGACAGTCATATAAATTTGAAAAAAATCAATAAACAAATCATAATTTCAGGGGAAACAAAAGTATATACATACACATATACATACATAACTAAATTATGGATTTTGTTATTACAAATGAAACAACTGCTGGATTGAAAAATTCTATTGGATTTAAGCAGAATTTATTAATAATGGAATCATTGCTTCAAGTTATAATTACTATATATTATCTTTAGCATCAGAGATATGATACCTAATATTTTCAAATGACAGAGACACAGAAAATAGATTCACTCAATCTGTCATGAAAACACTAAAAACAATTCATGAGTCACTATGAGAAGTGTGCACGATAAACTAGTGTTTTCATCATATAGCATGGCATGTCTTATGCTCTAATGCCGTTAGACATGTAATCAAATGATACCAAACTGTTCACAAGCAAAGTTTCTATATGGATTGGAACTTGCTAAAATAAAAAAAAATTGCTTCACAAAGATACATAATATGTTTTTAATTAAATAATAGATATTTGGTTTGCAAGTGCTTTATTTTATTTTATAAGCTGTCTTTAGAGAAGAAGGTTTCTCATGTCAGTATCTAACATTAGCACTACCATGATCTAGAACAATAAAATAATATCAGAAATAGTATCAGAACATTTAAAACAAAAATATTTTAAAACAAAAGCAATAATAAATTGATTACTTAGGGTAAAGCTGAGATTTTTGCCTCCTTTCCATTGCCCATCAGGGTATATGCATTACTAAAAAAAAGTCTGATTCATACAAATGATCGTGCCCAGATAGGTACACAGTCTTTCATAAAATATAAAAACAAGAATAAAAACAAATAAATAGCAAAGACCACTGTTGTTAAATTAAGTTAAACATACATCTACAGTGTATTTATTTATTTAGAAAATTTATATTGCAGCCTACTCACACATGGCAACTCAAGGCAGCTTACAAAGATATAAAACACCATATAAAAGAAATAAAAAATAATTTAAATAATAATATATTAAAATAATAACCCTCCACCCTGGAGGCAACACACATTCCTACTAACCATTTAATGGCCTCTATCCCACTCTGGGTTCCCCAGGGCCCACTGACAGAACCACATATTCATTTTCTTTTTCATATTCTACTGTAGTTGCCAAAAAGCACATCTCTATCTATCTTAAATTATATTATAAGAAAAAAAAGTCATTCTTGATAAGCAGCTATTTTTCTTGTTTAAGATTCCAATGCTTATAACTTAAAATTATTTATACTGACTGAAAAATATGCTGTGTTTCCTGTGCATTCTTGCCAGGATGCATGATGGAACATAAATTCCTGTGTATTAGGTGATGGTGATAAAAAGATGATTGATGAATAGAATGCTAAATATACTATTATCATTACCAAAAAGAAAAAGAGAGATAACGAATCTAAGGCATATTACAAAGATATTTTAAAACCAAAGAAAAACCATATATCAATATTAACATTTAACTCACTGTAAAGTCAACTGGCAGCAAAACATCCGTAGTTATATTAATCTGATTTCAACAGAACATATGTAGCTCAGGGTGGAGTTTTGGGTATTCTCTGAGCTTAGTTGTTTGCAGACATTTTGTTACCATACCAGATATAATATTATCAGTGCTAGATAGTATGATTTTATAGAATTGTTTTGCATATCTAGTTTTTATACTTACAGTTTCTTCCTAAACTGAATTGCGAGGATAGAATGGAAGTTATTTGCAATAGTGCCAATATTTTCATGCAGGTATGTTTCAGAAGATGATGTTGATAGTGAATAATGAATTGAAATTAAAATAATCCACTACATTTGGGCCACTAGTGAAAGACATAGTGGAAAGTAGAGAAAGAGAAAAAAGGAGATCAGTCTGTAACTGACAGGGATCAATCAATTGATTGTTCTTAATTAGGTTCTGCATAGCAGCACTTAAAATTCATCAGATGATGACCTGTGCTATAAACTAGATGTAATGATAATCTATTTACTATAGCGAAATGCTCTATAATTTCATATAGTCTTCTACATACTAACCTTTAAGCTCCTCTACACTAATCTAATGCCCGTCTGTCTCTTTAGATTTTTTTTAGATTCTTTGTTTTTTATATATACTTCGTTTTAATACACATTATTTTATATCTTCCAGCTTTTTATATTTTTTAGATTAATGTATATTCTATGATTTTTAATTGACTATACCACACTTTCCTTATGCTGTTCTGTGACTGTAATAAAAATTTAATATGATGCTGTTGGTGAACTTGTGCTCCAACATTGATTCCATAATGGATTTATCACAAAAATGAACTTAGATGGGACCAACTTCAATCTTTCATTAGTAATAATATGTACCAGATTAAAAAAGACAATTCACTTTAAATAAATGAAGGAAATAAAATAATTATAAAAGAAATGCCTAAAACCATCCACAGTACCTGGAAGTTGGACAGTATATATATTTAATAAATTATTATTTATTATTAAAAGTAAGATTGTCCAAACTTTTGATTACATTTGATTCAAAGTAAAGTTGGAATCTGACTTTTTTTATCTTGACAATTCAGACCAACACATGGAATTAAACAGAATTGATTGTCCAGATTATGGCTATGGAGATTCTCAGTAATCCTGGTCATGGTTATCCCATGGTTATCCCAAAGGTGCTTTTTTTTAATGTAACTTTGAAGACCAAAAATTCAAGTTGCATTAAAAAAAAGCACCTTTGGGTTGTCCAGATTATATTATAATTCAGTAAGCATTTATTAAACCTCCAAATTGTGTTGGTTTTACCTGATATGTTCCTTCTCAGTGTGCTGAGAGAGAATCCAGGAATGGATTAACTTTGTCTCATAGCTGATTGGACTGAGTCTATCAAAGATGTGTGGACATGCCTCTGCTGCCTGAGGTCCCAGCTTTTGGCAAAGGTGTACTGACAGATTGGACATGTTTCTTTTCTAATAGTGCCCACTCCTGGACTCAGGACCAGACAGTCTCCAGGGTAGGGCTGGATTCTCTTTCAGCACACTGAGAGGGAGCATATCAGGTAAGACCAATGTTTATTCTCCAGTGTGCTGATGAGAGAATCCAGGAATGAGACATATCAAAGCTGGCTTGTCCTACAGTTGGCCAGCAGTCTGATCCATAGTCCCCTGTTCTGGAGTATTCACCTGCCAAAGGCTGCTTCAGCTGAAGCAAAGGCATCCAGTTTGCAATGTCTAATGAACAGGAATGGAGAGGACCATGTCACCTCCTCAATAGACGTCGGCATCGCCCACGCAGCTGTCATGACCATGCTTCTAGTGGAATGGGACATCACCCTCTGAAGTAACAGAAGGGCCTGGAGTTTGTAAGCCTTGACAATATCCACCAGCCCATGGTCGATGGTGTGACCTTTTTGCCCAGTGTAGAGGGCGGGAAAGACACAAATAAGGATTCTGTCTTCCTGAAAGAGAAAATCTTCTTAATGTATATGCGGAGGGACCTCCTAATGTCCAATGTGTGCCCATTCTTCTCCAGGGCATGGATTGGCCACAGGCAGAAGTCTGGCAGTATTAGTTCCTGAACCCTATGGAATTAGGAATTCATCTTGGGAATAAAGGAGTGGTCCAACTGCAAGACCATCCTATTGGGATGAAAAATGCAGAGGTTCTTTCTGACAGAGAGGACCACCAGTTTGGAAATCCATCTGGCCAATGTGATGGCCACAAGGAAGGCTACCTTGCAGGTGAGGAAGCATAGGCTGACTGATCTTAGTGGCTTGAAGGGACCCTGGTGAGAGAATGCAAGACTTTGGACAGGTCCCAGGTAGGGTACCTGTGCACCACCAGACGCTTCAAATTCGTTGTGCCCCTGGTAAATCTGTGCACTGTCGGTTGCTGGGCTAGGGACTCCAGCAGGATAGATCCAGCGCAGGATAAAACCGAAGACAAGGCTGCCACCTGTCTATGGATGGTATTGGGGGATAGCCCTTTGTCTAATCCTTCTTGGAAGAACTCCAGAATCTGGGCTACTGACACAGATGTGGGAATAATATCTGCCCTGGAAACCAGGAACAAAAGGCCTTCCAAGTGGCAACGTATATCCTATTGATAGAAGGCCTCCTAGAAGCCTATGTAGTCTGGATCACCCTGGAGGAAAAATTATTCTGGCTCAGAACTCTCCACTCAAATGCCAGACGGTCAGTTGGAGCCATTGCGGGTGTCAACTTGCAAAGCTTTCAAGTTGCCATAAGCAGGGGGTGGTGGTGGCAAAAGCTACATTCCACAATGCCTTTCTATAAATTGTGTCCTAGGTTACTGGAGTCAGCAGGAGGGGTGTGGGTTTCACAGCCTGCCAATGTAGTTAATTGGAGAATGTGATTTATAATATGCCCAGGGAGGAGAGGAGAGACAGGTCATGGGGGTACATGAGGTCAGTTCTGACTCCATCGCGGTATTTCTGGAATGGTGCTCCTAATAAATGACTGTATTTCTTTTGAAGTTTGGCTCCTGGCTCATGAATTAATTAGGGCATCTTTTAGAAATTTCACAGCAGGTCTGGATGGACCAAGGCCCCCTGACTGAGGGAGATTCTGTTCTGAGGGATCTCCATGGCCGGGCTACAGACAGGTTGTCCAGGTCAGCAAACTAATCTTGATCAAAAATCTGTGGACCTGTAGGACCCAGATAGTGACCTGTAGATCCTCCCTTTCTCTGAGGCCAGAGGAGGACTGAATCAAAATATCATCCAGGTAGCACTGGATACGCACTGGAAGTGTCCGGAAGTGCGCCGGCAATGCTGCTAGCAGTTTGGTAAATGCCCTGGGTGCAGACGATAGGCCGAATAGCAGGGCCTGATATTGGTAATGCCGGCTCACTTAGTGGAAGCAGGTGTGCCGGTGGTGGGATGGCAAGATGGGAACATGGAGATATGCCTCCATCAGGTCTATCGACATGAGGAAGTTGCCCTCTCCAGTATGGTCTGGAGGGACTACATTTTGAACCGCCTGTAAATGAGGTGGTTGTTTAATGGCTTAAGATCCAGAATTGCCCTTCGCCCTCAAGGTTTTTGGGATTACAAAGAGGATGGAATAGAATCCCTGCCCTTGTTGTCCTCTGGAACTGGTTGTATCGCCTGAATGTCCAACAGTGTTCGTGAGGATTCTCTTTGTGTTGTCCATTTAGATGGGGCAACAAATGAAAAACTTTGGGGGTGTGGAGAGTAATTTGAGGGAAAGGCCCGACCTTACTGTCTCCAGGACCCAGGTGTCCATTGTAATTTCCTCCCAGCAATCAGCAAAGTGGGCCAGCCCTGTTTTGTCAGGCAGTGTAAGGCCTTTAGGAGCTGGGTCCCCAGTGCCATCTGGTGACCAGGCCCGGGAGCACAGCTTGTTTACTTGACTTGTCTCTGTCTCTAACAGCTGAGAATAATTTTGATGGGAAATGGCAGATTCCTCTGAGGGGGCTATTACCTGGCTCCACCGTTCAGCTTCCTTCTGCCCTTTGGCAATTTGCCAGTCTAGGGCTTTCTGACGTCTTCTTGCATCTTTTTCCTCTGCCTTAGTGGCTTTCCTTGTAGCTACAGCCTTTGCCTTAATTTTGGCAGCTGCACCGTTCACTGCCAATTTTGGTGCAGAGAAAGGGACTTTAGGGCCTTGATTGTTGATTAGGAAGGTCAGTTCTTCCCTGCGGCCTGTATTCCGGATGCTGCAAGTAGCTGGAGTCTCCTTCATATTAACAAAGGCCCTTCAAGCAGCTTGTTCTGTGTGGAACTCTGCTGCTGTGCATTGAAATATCGTGAGTGTGCCCAGGAACCAGGCAGGTACTCAAACTGTTTCTGCTGACATCGGGAGATGAAAGTGGTTTTCCCTCTGAGGTCTTTGGGATCAAATTTTGACATGTCTGTCCAAGCTAGAGACTGAGTCAAAAGCTGGAGACCACAGGCAGTGGGGGCATGTCCACACAACTTTGACAGATTCAGTCCAATCAGCTATGAGACGATGTTAACCCATTCCTGGATTCTCTCATCAGCACACAATTTCTTGCTGTTTGCCTGAACTAAGTCTGAGTTTTAAATTGAATTTGTGCTCACAGACCCATAATAAATGTAAAGCTTTGGAGAATTCCACTTGCTTGAGAACATTTGTGAGATTTGTAGTTAAAATGTGACTTATTTATCTTCTGTAATTTCTGGTCATGTCTTGTAACTGTCTTACAAATGTTAGTCATTTTTTATGACTACCAGCATTTAAGCTCATTGAATTTCTTTTCTAAAATATAAAATAGAATATTAATATCAAGGTATTGTTGCTTTTAAATACTTGTCACTTGCACACATAATACTTTTACTTTGATTGTACTAGAAGATTTAAACAGACTTTCTTTGGGAAATAGTAGAGGAGTT
>JANHFK010000024.1:22507-32607 GCA_036250565.1 Sibynophis collaris
AGAGGAGTTTGTAATCAGATATTTTATTTTATTAGAGTACATTTTCATACTGACAACATACAGCTGTCTCATGTCTTTTACTTTAAAAGACAAAATCTGAGGAACAGATTATACTTTACCTAGTGTATTATATGAACAGAATAAAATACATAATGGGAGAATAATAAAATAATACAAATTAATTTCATGTGCATTCAAAAAAAAGAAACATGAAATTTTAGAGTGTTTTTAAGCAATTAAATATTTGTTAATAATAAATAATTTAAATACATAAATTTGCATGCTTCATAATATTCAATAGTGGAAATTCTTAATGTATATAATAATGGCATCAATGATAAAGCATGGGTCATGACCCAGCTGAAGATCAACATTTCCAGTCTCCTAGGTGTTTATCAATTAAAAGTTGAATGTTATTATAAGAAAGTGTTGCTCCTTAAAAGAAGTTCCTTGCTTTTGATAATATTAAGTACCTTAGCATTTAAAGAGCTAACAATTTCTGCTGTGTTTAGAAAAGCACGCAAACATTATACCTGCATATAGACCCAGATAAAAATATGGCCATCAAGAATTCTGGACTCTTTTACTGTTGAAATTTAGATTAGATACCTCATTTGCTATTCTGTGATATGTCTTGTCTCTAAAAGCAGTATGTGGCATTCTTTTTACAAAACCATGGAGTGAATTTCAACTGTCATTCTGTACACTGGAAAATCAAATAGTGGCAGATGAAAGGAAACATATATTCTGAATAAGCTATACATGTGGATAAACTTCACTACTTGATAAAAGCCAATGATAAGAAAATAAGACATCTAAGAAGAAAAATATGTGTATATGCATGGAACATAGAAAGAAAAAAATCCAAACCTGACTAAAAAAGGAACCCAATATACAAACTGCTAATGAAATGATTAAATAATCATCCACAATTTTGAAAATAATCATCCAAAGTAGATGTCAGGGCATGTTATATCACTATTTTTTATTGCGCTTGGGTTTTCCCCCCAGACTCCCATTGTTCTTTTATTTGCATTTTTAAATACTTTAATAGTTTGCCATTCAGAGGTGTAAAATAATAATTCATTCTAGAAATCCAGTTATACATAACTAAAAATATTTGTGAAGGACCCCTAAAATTTAAAATGGATTTTTTAAAACAAGTTTCTAAGCATTTTTTTAATGTTATCTTTAAAATACGTACACATCATTTCCAGAACTAACAGAAAAAAATATCTGTGCCTCTTATTATGAAATGTATAATCAGAAAACAAAATGTGTAATCTTAGAAACTGACATAATTTATAGTGCTAAATAATTAATGTACTAAAAAGTTACAGTGATTCTTTACCTATCTAAATGGATGTTCTAGTCAGTGACCATGAGGGATTAGTTGTGATATCCTAGCTGTCCCAGTGTATGATTCTTTCTTTCATATTTATGAAACTTCTACAAGGTTTAGGGTAAGGTACCATCACTCTGCTGACAATACCTAATTCTTTTACATTGCTACCACTAGACCATGTTTTACATAAGTAAATTAAATCAGTAAAATATAAATGATGTTAGAATAATAATTTCCTGTTTAAAATTTAGATATATAGGCCTCTTGAAAGTGGTAATAAAACAATCAAAGAAGACACTGAACAGATATCATATATTATGGGAGTAAGGTTTTATTAATATATTTTTCTGTCAGAAATTGATAAAAATATTTAACACATGAATATGTTATGATTAGAGAAAGAAAATCTCAGCTTATCTGTTCATAAATACATGCCAAGTACCTGATAGGTACAGGTGAGTAAATATTAGATTAGAAGTGGTGCTAAAGATAGTGAATTCTTTCTTAGATACTAAGAAACCAAACCTGTTAGGTCATCCTTTTAGAGATATTACCTAAAGGAAGGACCATAGGTGGGCAAAAAAGTGTGATTTTTTTTCAATTTCTTACTGCTTGTAAGAAGCTGACATGGAATTAACATTGCTTGTGGGAAGCTGACAGGGAGCTTTGGAAATCATTCCTCTTCTTCCTTGGCTGACCGATGGAACTTTGCCGGGAAAAGGGGAACAAAAGAGCCATAAACCATGATGAAAATTGCTTCCCCGTTCTCAATTTTGTCATGTCCTCAAGGGCCTTCCAGGGAAGAAGAGGGTTCATTCATCAACCACTTGAAACACCGCCCCCCTCCCCCAGCCAGCCAGTTATCTCACCAGCGGGCATCTGAGTTGCTTCCTCATCCTTTCCAATCTGCCAATCACCATTAAGAAATTTCAAATTTCAGCCTCAGTTCCAAAACAGCCAAGCATTCCTTTTCCATCAGGCCTTGCTACTTGCTGATTGGGCACAGAGCCAGAACAAGGTGAGAAATAGAAGATGGCCCTACATTTTTATTTAATCACGGAACCTGTGGCTTTCTGGAAAGTATGGCTGGAAGAGCTGATGGACACTGAATCAGTCACAACTTTCCCAAATTTCTCAGGAAGTCCTGGCTCCCAGCATTTCATAAGGTAACCCATTTGAGTTACCTTAGTTTAATAATTGTTGCCCTACTCTTTACAGTTGCACTCAAGTGAAGGTTAGAAGCAAATAGACATAAAAGTTTTAGCAGTATACAGAAGGTTCAGCTGGACCAGTTAAAGCAAGTTCTATATAAAATACATATTTTATTTGGTTTGGCTTGTGCTGTCTGTGCAAAACTAACTTATACAAAAGTAACTCAATAAACATGATTTATTACAGATTAAAACATTTCCCTATTTTAATCTGAAATAAATTCTGTTTTAGTAAAATGAAGACATTTTTAATGTTAAATAGTGATATAAGAATAAGTACTTTGTTTAATTCAAATTAAAATATTAATCTCAAAAAACATTAGCAGTATTTTTCCAAATTTTTCATGTCCTGAAGCTGATAATTGGATGTTTTAAAAAGAAGGCAGATATACAACTACATGTTTAATGTAAAGCAATCACAAACAAACATTAAACAAAATTTGAATTGGCTGAAGGTAATGCTTGGTATGCTATAACTCAGGCCACCTCACTTCACAGAAAGCTATAATCAACACTTTTTGAGATTTTCCAGTCTAAGGAACATAACAACCATATTACATTATGCTCAGAAGATTATACTTCCATAGTTTCTACCAAGAAACTGAAGCTTCAGAAAATATTTCAAACTCTTTAAGATAAAAGACAATCATTAACAAGAATAAAGCTAAACAATCTTTTAACTTTGCCAATCTTTGAAATCATTAATTGACCCAAAGTAGATACTGGAGCCACAGAAATTTTTACTAAGAATTAATTTGGTCTCCCATGAATATTGCATTAATCTGCCAGAATTTCGGCCTGTTTATATTATTTGTATCCTCATCAAACATTAGTCTCTGGTTACCTGTCTTGGGGTCTACACCAGGCTACACCAGGATGTATGAGTTTATTTTTTCTCTGACATTATATTTATATTATATTATATTTTTAAATAAATTGATTTTATTAGGAAAATATAATAAATCCATAATATTTTTATACTTTATTATCTTCACACCAAGGAGCAAAGTTTACATATAAGTCAACTTTTATATATAAGTCAAGGCTACTTTGTACATATCTGACAATCACTTCTTGCACTGTGGTGTTCTCCCTCACATAATGGAAGAATTTCTGTAGAGGTCATTTCTGGTACAGGTAGTCCAGGGGTGAAATCTACTTACCTTCTCTACTGGTTCGTAAGTGTGCGCGCCATCGCGCTCACTTCTGAATGCCATCATCACCTTTGATTTTTGACCCTCTGCGCATTCGTAGAAAGCTTTGTGCATGCATAGAGGGTTAAAAACCAGGAAGTAACTTCATATGGGCGGGTGGGCAGAACCTCGCACTGCCGCCACAACCAGTTCACTGAACCACCCACTGCTGCCGCTACTGGCACATGCGAGTCATACAAAACCGCCAGGATTTCACCACTGAGGTAGTACTTAATTTACAACCAGATGCTTAGTGATCATTTCAAGTTATGACCAGCTGGATTTTGAATACGACTCATGTTCAAAGTTCTGATAGTTGGGCTCCCTCTGCAATCATGTAACCAAACTTTGAACACTCAGCAACACAGCCACATTTATGGCCATTTGTAGCATCCTACTGTCATGTAACTGCATTTTATGATTGCTTTGCCAAAAACCAGCATGCATTTCTAGGTTTTTGGCAAAATTGTGCCCATAGTGAGATTGGTTCACTTAATGACCATGGCATTTCCTTAATGACCAGATTCAATTAATGACCTTGGTGATTTGTTTAACAACTGCTGTAAAAAGTTCATAAAATTGGGTTGGTCATGTGACAAATCTATTTTATACGACTATTAAACATACCAATGTAATGGGCAAGTTGCCCGCAGTCTTATGCTGCAGACAACCTTACACAATAAAATATCCCTTAACAACTTTCTCTAGAGCAGCAGTCACCAACTGGTGTTCCATGATCACTGTTGGTCCCTGAGAAAATGTTGGTGGTCCGCAGAAAAATTATTTTCATTTTTTTATATTGCACTAAATCAGGGGCCCGATAAGTGCAAGGAACGTTTGTTTTGCTTCAGAGAGTCTCCCCCTTCCAGGTCTTTTTGTACTGGTTGGAGGGGGGCAGAAATTCTGATTTGGGGTCTGCTTCAGCCTCCTGGTGTGGGGCTTTGGGCGAAGGTTGGAGGGAGGTGCCATTGGTGACAAGGAGCCAGAAGGTCTTGTTCCACTGGGACTGTATCATGGCCTGGAACTGGCTGACCATCTTAGCCTGCTGAGCCTCCAGGTGCTGGTTCCTGGCCTTGCATTCCTGCAGGTGTTCCCTCTGCTTGGAAAGTCTATGCTTGTAGTCCTGAGTGAGGTGCATCTGCTGAGCCTCCTTCTCAGTCAGATCCAATTTGAACTGAGCCAGCTATTTTGCCAACTCTTTCTCAGTGTTGCGAATGCTCCAACATTGGAAGTTTTTAAGAAGATGTTAGATAACCATCTGTCTGAAGTGGTGTAAGGATTCCTGCCTAGGCAGAGGGTTGGACTAGAAGACCTCCAAGGTCCCTTCCAACTCTGTTATTCTATTCTATTCTATTCATCTTAGCTCCAACAACTGCTTCCTGTGGGGGCCTTAAGGAGCCAGGGCAGGGAGGCAAGGAGTACCTGGCATTAGAGGGGTCAATAGAGGTTGGCGAGGTGCCCCTCGATGTGAGTGACATCTAGTTGGCCACGCCCACCCAGTCACATGACCATCTAGCACGCCCACCCAGCCGGTCATTAGGCAGATCATATTAGTGGTCCTTGGATTTAAAATTATGAATTTAGTAGTCCTTGAGGTCCAAAAGGTTGGGGAACCCTGCTCTACAGCATAGAACAGCTTTAATGATTTATTTTAGCAATATATATCTTAAATCCCTTTTCACTATTTTTGTGTGAAATAAAATAAAATAAAAAACTTGTAAACGTTACAAAGTTTATTCTAGACAGAACAGCATGAGATATCTTATGTACTCTATTCTTCTATCAGAAGAAAAAAAGAAAACAACTGTCAACAAATTTGCCTCATATAATATAAATTTGCAACCATTATTTATAAGAATAAAATTAAACTACAATATATATTATTTAGCTGTGTAAGTTTGGGACCTGTGTAATTTCATTTCCATGGGTCACTGGTCTTAAAGAATTATCCTTTCACTCTTTTCAATATTTACTTTTTACGAGACCTAAAAATATGCCTGAGCATGCTAAGTTGCAATTCAGGTTTAATTGGAAGTTGTTCAGATGCAATTAGAACTCAAAGAACACTTTTTATCTTGCTACTCTAGTATGTGTAAAAGTATAAATTATTTTGTTTTTGGGGGAATAATCAACTTCAAACAACAAAATTTCACTCCAAAAAGAGGGGAAAGGGTAAAAATTGATTTCTTAAAACAATTGTAATTCTCATATTTATGTAAACTTGCATTCTCCTAAATATATCATTTCACCTTGGGCCAGTGGAATAAAGTCAAATGTCCTTTCTTCTTTATTAGTTTCAGTCATACTTAATATTTTCTTAATATAAGAAATAACATTGCAAGGTCCCAATACTTTTGAATATGTAATTAATATGTATGCATATGTTGCCAAAATGATTAATGATAGTTATTTTATTCCAGAAAGTAAGCATGGGTTATATTCTTCATATAGTGTTCAAGATGACTGTCCAGAATAGAATTAAGCAGTAACTGTATGTTGGAACTGAAAGTCTTATTGTTGAGTACCTGACATATCAGGATAACTTTAGGAAAGTTGGTATAAGTCATATTTTATTTAAATAAAAGGTCACTTTTTCACTATATGCTTGTAAATTTAAATCAAGACAGCAGTAACCATAGTTAATATGAAATATATGCATACTAGGCATTATTACAAGTAAACAGAGGAGATGAACCAACCTACCCTTAATCAGTTTTTTCCTGTTCATATTTTAAGAATTTTGTCATGTGTTTACCAATTAAGACAGAACAAATGCAGCAAATGCAAAGAAAGGCTATTTTCAATAGTGACCCAGGACTGTAGAACTGACCTCTTTTTCACACCTCTAGCACAGAAAGGTATGAAAGCTTTGAAGATCTATCTTTTCCTAACCTTTAACAATAGTTCTAATGACATATTCAGAACATTGTTTTATATCTTTACATATAGATTGCAGAATATAATTTTCTTTCAGTCATCACTGTTGCTTTGAAAAATAAACTTAAAAATAAAGAAGCATATTTCATCTAAAATATAATAGAATCTGTTTATCAATTATTTAATCAGGAATGATACTTTAATTGTATAGGTTTAGGAACCTTGCTTAGCTCAGACAAGGTGTATATAAAGTAAGTTTTTGAAAACTAAACTTTTTCTTTCTATTTTAGGTAACATTATTTAAAAGGTTACCAAAATTAGAAGTGTGTATATTTATTGAGATATTACATAAAAAATGAAAAAAATGTGTATTTTCATCTGCAAATTGATGGAGCTGATTAGAAGAATAAAGAGGTACAGTTCTTACTCTTGACATGTTAGCATTACATTTATAGTGAGTTTTAATTGGCTGTGATTCATGCAAACTACAGAGTACTGCAGGAATGCCCAGAACTGCAAAATAAGCTCTTATATGTACAACAATTAGAAATTTCATATTATATTTACAGAATTCATTCACTGGATCACACTATTTGATTTTCATTATATTTCCTTCTAAAATTCATGGGTAAGCCTCAGTCTATGCAGTCCTAGTGGATTTTTTCTATTTATAAATCCCACCTACGAAAATTACTTTTTTATATTTGATAAAAGCTGTGGCTGTATTGCAGAAAAGTTCTGTAAAAGTCCATTCAGAAAGCTTATATGCATATTTCAATATTTGGAAACTTTGTATTAAGCATGTTTTAATGTGGTGTGGCTCCTTGTTGGAGGCAGAATTGATCACATAGTTCTCACCAGTTTAGGACTATTTAATGTTTTTTCCCCACATATATTATTAGGTTCCAAATATTAAAATTTACAGTACAGGCTGCTGTTTTTGCTGTGAAGACATAAAAGATGAACATGGAATTTTAAATCGTCTGTTCAGTGAACTATTTGAAAAGAGGCTACATTTCCAAAAGTTTCCTGGTCTACTTCACTATGTTACGCGGATTCTTTTTAATTGACTTTAATTACCCATTCACATCAACAAGGACAAACAGACCTTGCATTTCAAATGAAACTCGGCAAGCATTACGAAAGCTGGCATAAAGCTTCCAATGCTTTCACGTGGTGCAAGTACAGAAACAATAGCTCAAAGTTGTCAGTGCTGAATAGCTTTAGTGAAAGTAGAAGACATTATGCTTTATCTATCTAGCGCAAGAAACAATAGGATGTAAAGTGTCTTTCAAATGTATCATGGGGGATAGAAATTCTGGAACTCTACAATCAGTTCACCGTGGGGAAAACTATTATATAAGCCTCAAAGGTACATTATTGCCCATAAACCAGTTAATTCCCTGCTAGGAAGAAAGGTTTTTGCAAAAAGATCAGAAAGGCAGAAAATACCCTTTTGCATTATAAAAAATTATATAAATAAACTCTGTTGTTGTTTTTCAAGGCCCAACTGCTGAAACAATATAACCATTCAAGAGACTTAACATGATAAAGAGAGGGAACAACCTTGTGTTTGAGTTTAATGTTGTTTGTTTTTACATTTTGTTTGCTAACCCTTAAAATCTTTATGCTTAGAAAAATATAAAAATTATTCTAGACTTCCAAGGGAGATATGACAAAGTAAGGATGGTGCTGCAAAAATAGACCTGATAACAGCTGCAAAGGCCAAAGAACTGTGTGTAGACTGCTTCGTTGGAAGCTTTCTGATAAGGAGAGAATAGAAGATTGTCTTTATGTGTTCCAGATGGTTGCTTCTTGCAGAAAGCCCACAAAACAGTAATCTTCCATGAGTCTGAGTGCCAGGAGACAAGGGGGACTAGCCATCGTGCTAAAAATCATGGTGGAGTCTTCTAAAGGAATTAAATCAGTAAACAACACTTTCTTTTCAAAATTGCCTATTAATCATTTTAAAGCTATTAGAGATATATGGAATAAGAAGTTTGAAAAATCTTCACCAAGTGAGCTTATCTTCAAGTCTGGAAAAAAAGAAAAAAACAATTATAAACATAGAATTTAAAGAATTTGAAATAAATAGCAAAATGCTAAATAAGATTTTGATCTTAGAATGTTATACGTGGACTAAGGCTTAAATAAATTTGGAATATTAAAACTTTTACAATAAAATGTATAAAGCGATTATAAAAACACACAGCTTCTTGTTAGAAATGTCCACTTTGTTTTGGGTTTTGGAAGACATAATAGAAATTAGCAATTTAATTATTTAAAAAGTGGACATTAGAGGGGATTAAATGTTTTATGCAGAAGAGAAAAATGAGACTTTTGAAAAATTGAGTCAGAAATAATAGGCACAATATCAACAATGTCAGTAATCATGTCTGCTTCAATGGATAGATTATGTGCAAAAATCATTATTGAAAAAATGACAGATGTTTAACAAATTTTATCTGACAACATACAGATCAATCAAAATATCAAGATTCAGTTGAATCCATTAATCACCTGGGATGGGACGCTATAATGGGACTTGCCTCCCTGCACTAGAAAATTAGAGACTCATTAAGGAGTGATCTGACTATGACAGGGGAGAAATCAATATCTTCTCCAAATCCAAATCACCCTGCCACTTCCCTGACAGAAAAATCAGGTCAAGTGTATGACCACTATTATATGCTGGGCCTTGGATAGTTAGCCCATGGCTGTCATAGTGGCCACACACTCCTAAACTGACTCAGTCCCCATGCTTAGAAAAGGCAAATTGAAATCATTCAAGTCCATAAGGCTGGGGAACCATTCCTTTAACTATTTATTGTAGAACTTAATTTTCAATTATCTTGCCAATTGGTAGCCATCCTTTGAGCTTGCTTCAATTTGCAGATGTTTTTAGCAATGCACAAAACTGGGTACAGATTTCCAAGTGAAGTCTGATAGAAATTTCAAGATTTGTATCTGGTTGTCTTGGAAATAATACTTCCCAAGCTTAAAGAGAGATCATATGCCATAATATTTCCTTTATGAATTATCTCATATCATCTTTTATAGCTATGCATTTAATTTGCATATTTTATGAATATTTTCAAAATTCATTACAACCTGGACTGAAAAAACTTAAGATGTAACTTCAGTAAATGTAGGAAAATCCACAATTGGCAAATATATCCATCTGACTAGGCAAGAGAGTTTTCAAATGCCTGTGAATGAATCCCTGTGTATTCTATTAATAGTTGTTCTTCATTGTTATCACTATTTTGTTCAGCAGCTTATGACATGTAGATATATATTTTTTTAAATGTGTCTGATATTGTTGTGGCTTGACCGCGTCCTGCGCAGTGGGCCATGACTCCAGACGACCAAGAGCAGACTGAGGCATGGAACTATTATCCTGTGCCACTGGCACCTGAGTACGATAGCGAGGAGGACTCAGTGCCAGAAGAAGACAACCAACCAGGGACCTCT
>JANHFK010000024.1:65109-77887 GCA_036250565.1 Sibynophis collaris
AAATTAATTAATGTACTATTTAGAATTTATCTATTTAGAAAATTCTCATAATATATTCTGCAGATTCGTAGTTTTCATTGTTGCTTATTCGTTTAAAATTTCTCCTTCGAATTTTCTATACAGTCATCCAAATGAAACTACAGTATTGGTCAGCTGCCCAGAACCCCAAATCCATGTAGTCCTGTCCATCAATAAACCATCTTTCCAATCAGCCTCCAAGTTTCCAGTGTCTTTCTCCCTGCTTGGAACTGAATCAGATGGATATTTCTGACAACACCACCTAGGTCTCTGGAAATCTATGCGGGAAGCTTTTAGGGTATCAAATTAGATGATTATTATTAATCTTTTCAACTAATAAGCAGATTAGAATGTAGCCGTTTATTTCTTGTGCTTAAACAATTCCTGGCAACTTAAACACATAAGCACATATTTTCAAAGAAGATAAATTTACATTTAATTTTTTATTATATATTTTAAATTACAGATTAAATTGAAAATGAAATGTATGTTAGACATTAAAAAGACATTAAAATAATGCAGACCAAATGTAAGTATATTTACCCATCACCACTGCCCTCTTCAGGCATATATTTATCTTATGAATAGTACTCTATTTATCAGGAAAGTAAATAGGTTAGCATGATGAAATTTCCCATAATAGGTGCTTATATGAGGAACAAAAGCCAAATTTCAAACAAACAAACAAGGAAGAAAATATGAGCCATTCATAATGCAGTGCAATTGATTTTCTTGGAACTATGGTAAATGAATAAGGATAAATTAAGATACTTTATTTTTTCTCTTATCTACTTTTGTGGAATGTGATCAATGGAAAGTTTCTCAACTAGATATTACTATTGCTGAATATTGTTAGTAAACCGTGTTAAGGTCTGTAGAGATTATTAAAATCTGTAGAGATTCTCAGTTATACAGGTCATGGTTGTCCCAAAGGAGGTTTTTCAAGAAGCAATTGTACTTTCTTGTTTTTTCTTTTGAAGACGTTTCGCTTTTCATCCAAGAAGGAAGAATTCTTCCATTCCCCACTATCCTGTCAGAGCTGAAGAAGCTTCTTGGATGAGAAGCAAAACATCTTCAAAAGCAAAAATAAGGAAGTGAGTTGCCTCCTGAAAAAGTACCTTTGGGACAATGTTATATTTGTCTGTATTACCATACAAAGTGCCACATTCAGACACATAGCAGGCCAGTGCTAGGAGTTAATCTTAAAGTTGTTTGAACATGTTTCCACATATAAACAAAATAAATCTTACAGGTTCATAGAAGAATCGCTAACTCAAGCACATAAATATCAGAATACAATATGCATATATGTGTGTGTGATAGCTTTTAAGTCCTTTATCATTTTTTGTCCCCTGCAATATAAAAACTCAATGTTACACTTTTCTAAAATTGCATAGGAAATCTCTATAGAAACACCTGAGTTCAACTCAGTTCTTCTTCTCATAGTATAGTAATCTGAGATGGAATGAGCAGACAATGAAGATAATGAACAGCTTATCAAGATCAATTTGCTTATAGATAACTATCTTGGTATTCAATATCCTCTCTATTGCATTTGACTTAAAGTATTGTTTTGAGTCTTTTAAATAAAGCCTGATGAATTGTTCTGGAGAACAAACAAGTTTGCATATGGTTTTGTAAATTATTTTTGGTTCTTGTAGCACTAAGTTTTTATTATATGCTACTTCTAAAACTCAGTGTAAGAAATAACCCACTTTTTGTAAATAAGTACAACAAATCTTTTGGGGTTTCTATATTTTAAAAATAAATCACAATTCCATATTTATTACCATGGAGATTTCAGAACCTGCTTATAAATAATGATTCATTCTATAGAAATGCTTCTCAAAATATTATATTCTTTTGATGATTTGGCCCATAAATGAATAGTACACAATCCTAAATAAACATATATGGAACAAATAGCTTCAGTTGGTCATGTTATCTAATCTGTTTGTTCCGTTTTGTTCAAACCAGTTGACACAGTCTTCCTAGACCTTTTCCTGAGGGACATCAGAATAGATGCTGATGCTTGGTTTGCAGAGGAGAAATTATATTTTTATGGCACCATTTTAAGTAGAAGGCTTCCCTCATTGTTAACCTCTCTTAGGGTTTTCTACTTGGAGCATTATTTCTACTGGTGTCACTCTATATCATGCCACTATCTCCGTTCACAAAATGTGCAGGCTAAACTTTTCAAATCATTTTCACTAAAAGTTCTTGTAAAAGCTGATTCTCACATTGATAACATTTGAATAGGTATTTCAAAACAATCAACAATGGTAGTCTGTTCCCTCTTTATATTGTAAAAGAATAATAAAAGGAGCCATAATGTTCTTATCTAATTTGTCCAAGTATAGATTTTTTTTCAACAAAAGAGAAGATTTGTAGCTCAGAGTTGGTCTGTGGAGTCTTTGGTGCCCTATGTGTTTGGTTATTTGCTTGCAGACTTTTCATTGCCTACCCTGATGTGTGGGCTCCCTCTTTATATACAGTAGCTTGCCTTGTTGTGTTGGTGGGGGGTAAGATTTTCTCCTTGGTAATTTCTTGATCATCGTTGTGGGGGGTTAATATCTGTTTATCTGAGTGTTGGCTGCTGCAGAAAGTCTATTTTTGTTTCTGTTTTTTTCCCCCTTTTTAGCTAAGCTGAAAATATTAGAGAATTCCTGGAAGTCTGACCAAATTAGCCATCATACAGATAAACCACCTTTATACACCACTCAAAAGAGGTGGAAGACATCCCCCAAGATGGCGTGCTGAGTGGAGCGATCTTTTTCCCCTTTCATATGGAAGGTGAAAGAGATTTTCTGGGCAGTGAAAATGACCTGTTTGGATTTTCATTGGCATTGGATTTTCACTACAGGAATTTTGCATTTTCTTAACTTTTTTAAAATATTAATTTTTAAATATGTGATGGAAATTTTTTTTATATATATATATACTTTCTAATTGTAATAGTAAATACTATCTCAACATTCTCTGTGGCTACTTTCCCAACATCATCATTTTAACTACCTTAAGAAGATTGATTGTGATTGGGGAATAGATTTACTATATCTAACTGGAAAACTTTTTGAATTAGATTTTTTGGGGGGAAATAATCAATAATAGAGGTTTATGATTTTTATGAATAAAACATAATTGTTGGGAAAATTCTCAATCAAAGTCTTAAGAAAAAGTTTTATTGTTAAGAATGAAATAAGGATACTTGATCCTCGGTGGATCAGAGACAATTATTGTGGTTATTTATGGTAGATAGGAAGCCTTTGTAGATGTTCTATAAGTTACATATAATAATAGTTTATTAATAGAAGTTTGAACTTTAACTTTTTATTTCTTTCCTGATGTTTTGTCTATCTTTGTTTATTTTTGAAAAATGTATTTCCTTCTTTTTATGGGGGGAGTTTGTATTTTATCTTAATTTTCTGAATAAAATAAAAATTTGTTCAAAAAAAGAGACCAAAAAAATCTAAAAATTAAAGATAAGAGATAATCAAAGCTAAATTGTAGGCAAGATACCTTGAATTTTATTTGATTTTCCTTTTTGAATTGTATATTATGATGCAATGTAAGATAGATATGAAAAGTGGGTTATTCTGGCTCCTAACAAGAGTTGAATCATCTCTTCCAACCCTGGATAGCTTTTGTTCTGAGTTAAACACAGTAGCTTCTAGGGCAAACATACTTTTTTCTTAGATATTTGCTTCTCAGAAGCTGTCTATCACGCAGAGCTTAGCAACCAGTAAAATATAACAACTGCCCCATGTAAACTGCCAGATTACACTTTATTTACATTCATATTCTTTTTATTTACATTCAGAGAAGAATTTCCACTTTTCCCCCTCTCCCAAAAAACCCACTGATAGAGAATGTATAATTAAAAATTATTAGAATTGAATAGTTATTATTTCAATATAAACTATGTCTACATAAATATATGCATATATTTGATGTTTCAAACATTAATATATTTGATATTACAAGATATTTGGTACACCAAGTTTCTTTCATATTGATATCTTCTTTTATATTAATTCTGATCTACTTAGGTTTTCAGACTATTTTTTGTTAGATAGTATATATTCAAAATATACTTTCATTTCCATTTTCAAAAATTAGAATAAAACATTGATGAGATGCAAATCTGGATTCCAGACTACTGTTGTATATGCTTAGAAGTTATTCAGAAGAGGAAAAAAGGGCTTCCATGGATGCATGAATAAGTTGAAAGTTAATCTGTTCAGTATCAGTTTTAAATTCACTGGACAATGTTATTCTGTTACGTTCCCTATCTAAAATCAATATACAGCAGACATTAATAATATTTGAACATATACCTAATGTTCCATATGGAACAATGACTGCTGAAAGATTATTCTGAAATAAGAGCTGTAATAATGTTTATACACCACTGCCTGAGTTCCTATTGAAAGAACCACCCATTATCATATTATTAATTTCTCTATGGATTAAGACATATGTATATCTTCTAAAAAAAAGTTTTGCTTGTGCACTGCTATTTCTATTCTGTGTGCCAACAATTTATTGTAAATAATTAGACAAATTAATTAGGCATGCACTTGGATTGTGTTTATTATTATAATAAAATCAATTGATAGTCATAATTATTTTAGAAGATGTTCCACTGTAATTCAAAATTCATGAAATTTAAAGAGGAAGAAGCCTTAGACTCAGACTCTACCCCTACTGTTAAACAGGATTTATGAAGTTTAGTGTAGTGTGGCTATTGCTGCTTTGTAGCATTTGTTCCACATGGTTGCACAATCTGCTTGTTTTTGCATTGCACTCATCTGGTTCTTTTAGAAAAGCTATCAATGCAGTTATGATTTATGAGTTATGAAGTTATAGGTTAGTAACTGTTAGCATGTAATATTATTATTACACATTAAAAAGTCTAGTATGCACTGACAGTTTATGAAGCACTTACATAATTACTGTAAGGAAAAATCATGCTGTAACCTGAATATTTGTCTGTTATTTGGCTATAGTTTTTCTTGAAAGTACTTTCAAGAAAAAAATATATAGAGAAATCTCTTAATTGAACGGTGAATATAGCATATGGAATTCATGCACACACAGGTTTCATATCTCCTGTCAGTACACTGGCATAAAAAATGTATTTAACAACCATAGATCAGGCCAGTGGAAGGTTACATACATGTCATAGCCCTTACATTTACACAAAACAGCTAGATTTACAGTTAATGACTATGATCCTGAGGATTATCATATGCTTTATTTTTAAAAAGTTTATAGTCTTTTTTTTAGAGAATAAAAAATGTTTGGTACCTTTTTAGAGATTGTAATATATATTTTTATGTGTACCATTCCAGATATTAAAATCTAATTATACCCTCTAACTCAATATTATAGAGACATATACAATGAAATAATGTCATCTGTTGCATTTTTTAAACTTAAGATAACATTCTCATACCCCTTTTCAACTGATGACATGTAATTGTGTTTTCACAGCATAGATTAAGTATATTTAGTACTGCTCTGCTCTTAAAAACGTATGTGGTTCAGATGAGAATGACTTCTACAGCAAGTAGACACATTAATACCTTGGATTAGGATGAGTTGGATGACTTCAAAATTTAAACTTGGATCACAGCTCCTTAGTTCTCTACATCCATGTTCCTGTCTTGTCTATAATACAAGAATATGGCTATCATTCTCTTTTATTCCCTGGGTTTAAATGTATAAAACAGTTCTATTTATACATAACTACTTCTTGCTAATTAAATACTTGCTAAGGTTCATTCTTGCATTTCAATATTTTGCATTCCTTATTAGTGGATATTCTTCAATAATCTTGAATGTCTGATATCTTTTTTTAAAATTAAATATAGATAACAAAATACCTTTATCTTCTTCTGTTTCTCTTACTAATTGTCTATGTGTCTGTTTCTGTTTTCTTTCTTAATTTTCTTCTTTTGAAATAGTCTTCAAATTAACACTCTGTAATTCCTATTGGGATAGTCTTTAAATTGGTACCAAGCCATAAAGTAGGTTTCTTTTATTTTCCATTATAGATGACTTGATGCTGACTATTTCTGTGCATGAAAGTGGTGTCGTACAATTATATTTCTCGAAGAAAATGAAGACTATGTTGAGAAAAGGAATAGGTCAGGATGGAAAATACACCAAGGAGGTACGAAATTTAGCTTTAAATAAATTGGACACATTTAATGCACTGTGAACATAATTGTTTCAGCAAATGTGATGAACCTGCCTACTTATCAAATTAAAAGTGCCCGAAGGCATCAGTCAGTTCACACACACTGTCATGTGCATAACATTCAAACACAAGAGATGAAAATTGTGTATATTTTAAACTTCTACTGAAGTGATGAGAGAACTGGTAATTGTTTACCAGAAGCCTTCCAGCCCCTTGCTTTAAAACTGAAGTGTACAAATGTCAGTTCCCCACTTCTACATTATCTTGATGTCTAGTAATTACCCTCTTGTCACTGGCTCTATAATTATTTGTTTCTTTTAATCATCTCCTGAGAACCAATGGAAACAACTTGGTTACACTGAATTTGACTCTGGAGATGAACCTCAGGAAGTTATATTGTCTTCAAATAATACTGAGGATAATTAACAACTAGATAGAATCATTTATGTTTCTTTTTAAAAAATTGACTGTAGTTTAGCAATATAGAGAAAGTTGGCAATAAACCTTCATTTTCAGTGCAAAGTCTATAGTCTGGGTGCAGTAAACAAAATCATGCAATGGAAATAAAACTTTGTTCAAAAGCTAAACTGACACAGGCTTACATATTTTCTAAGTGATATAAAGATCAGTGATGAAATGAATGTGTGAATTGCCCATTATACAACAAAACACTCAAGAGCTTCTGTATCAACCCTAATATACACTTTCATGACATTTCTGAAAGGTTATCTTCTGCTTTTAGCTGACAATTTTCAAATATAATCAAGAATATTGAGAGCTTGTTAGAATACTGGATAAATGATTAAGATACCAGAGGCATGCACAAATTATTGTTTTATAGCAGTGTGTGTGTGTGTGTGTAGAAAACATCAACCAACAGAATTATAAAAATTCTGTTCCACCTAGAAATTTTTTCAATGGTTTGAATAATAGCACTTAGACTTATTTATAGCTTCATAGGGCTTTACAATACTCTCTAAGAGGTTGACAGAGTCAGTATATTCCTTCCAACAATCTGGGTTCTCATTTTATGGGCATTGGAAGGATGGAAGACTGAGTCAGTCAGTCAGAATTTAACTCCTGGTAGTGGAATGCAGAGTTAGCCTACAATACTGAATTCTAACCCTATGTCACCATGGCTGTTTAATTTGAACTTCAGGAAAGATACCATTGTCAAGTTCCCAAGATTTTTGGCATTAAAATGCATTTTCCTCACGGTTTTCTATAACATTAATGATCTACATATTTCAAAGGTTTGTAATCAGGCTAGACCGATGCAAAATTTGCATTTTGATGAAAGGTTGTGTTGAACACCCCTTCAAAGTTAAATGACTATACACAGATATGCTGGCACATAGCATACTATGCTCACCCCTGATACAGGGGATGTGGCAGCCCTTGTGCCTTGAGGTAAGACTTTCTAATTTGCAGAGTTTAGTGTATAACTCCAGCACATAAGACTCTTTGAGCTAGTGGAACCACTGGATGATATCTCAAAGTGATACAAAGTTCTTCAACAATGCACATTGCCAAAGACTCAATTAAGAAAATTGTATTTCTTCTGTAGTGCAAATTAATTTGTCCAGATGAAGTACCTTGTATCCTTGAACTTTCAAAAACTGCAGGTGATTCTTTTTTCTCTGTACCCAAAATTGTGCTTGATTCTATTAGGAAGAGTTGGATTTCAAAATGAACAAAACAAAAAGCCTCAACTATTATTTATCAGATTTCCTTGCATTATTGCAGAATTTTAGCATCAAGTTATTCAAATGTTGGACTTAGTATTGTGACTAACTGAATGTGTAACATAACTGTATTATTGTTAAATATTATTTTATTATTATTGGAAGAAACCGTGGATTGGGCCTTTGTTCTTTTATTCCTTTTTGGGTATTGCATTATTTATATGTTAGAAGCTAATACCGCGCAAATGTGTCCTGCAATTTCTGAAAAGCTTTGACTTGGTTGTGATGCTTTTCGTGAATTTAGATTATTGCTAAAAATTAACTTTTTTGTTTGTTTCTTTCATTTCTTTTCTTTCCTAGCTTTTTTATTTTCTTTTTTATCCTAGCTACCTTGCTCAATATGGACAAACTCCATAAGAAAGTTCCAGTTTCGGATTGAATATATTCATATGACTTGTG
This sequence comes from Sibynophis collaris, assembly GCA_036250565.1. Taxonomy (NCBI): domain Eukaryota; kingdom Metazoa; phylum Chordata; class Lepidosauria; order Squamata; family Sibynophiidae; genus Sibynophis; species Sibynophis collaris. The sequence goes on from JANHFK010000024.1 coordinate 73,477, forward strand.
AGCATATAAATAGTTTGTCTAAATTTGGAGAGCTGTTAGAATTCTGCCATACATGCTCACAGATACACTTTTTAACATCAATATACTAAATAAATTTTGTTCAATGAATTTATTCCAGATTACATGATTTTGTGATTGCGAAATGATGAGAAATTCATGAATCAATTATTAGTCATTCCTGGAGGCAGGATACTGATAGTCTAATTAGGTAGAAATTGGTTTCTGTATGAAGAATAAGCCTGCTGATTTTAAAAATCAACCTAGTGGTACAGAAAAGGTCACAAAGGCACTATTAGAATCAATTAGATCAGAAGGAGTATGTTAGAAAAAAATGCACTGAATAACCAAAGAAATCGTTATTTAAAAATAGTTTGCAATGGATGCTTAAGATATGGTTCTTTACATTTATTACACTGATCACATGGAAGAGAACTGCTTTCTACATTTCATTCTGCAGTTCATGTACAAAATGTAAAATAGTGAAACAAAAGCAGAACTATACTTATGCAGAAATAAAGTGTCATGTAATCAGAATCTCTCATGCATCCACTATTCCTTTCTACCATCACTTGGATCTCAGCTGAAAATATTAGCACTCTTATTAACTAATATTTTACCACCTTTACAGTCAAAACGTAACATGATAATTGATTATTACTTGATTATGGATTTGTACTCTGGCATAGCTGCAGGGCATAAGCAATTGGCATCACCTGGCTGACCTCGACTGAGCTTTGAATTTATCTAGGGCCAGATGTAATTATTCCTTGGAGGAAAGGTTTCCAGAGAATATCTGGCAGTCAGCTGGATTGGAGAATTTTTAAAACAAATCATTCTGAAGACCCCACAGGCAAATAACTTCTGAATTGTTGTCAAAAAGCTACATGGATATGTCTATGATTACATCAGATGTCAAGGTGAACTGGAAAGAGACTTGCCTTACTGGAGTATAGGACCCTACTAATTTGCACCAAATTAGATTTACCCTGAGAATAGACTTCGTATTTATTATAATGAAAGATTCTTTTCATATACTGGAAGTTTTATTTGCAGGAAGTTGATCTAGATTGGACTATTGCTAAGATAAAATATAAAACTCTTCAACTATCATTCCATGTATCCTATCCACATTACTGGAAGAAGAAAGAAAAAAAGCTTTGATAATTAATGGCAGTTTTATCACCACCAATAATGCTATCCAATTACATTTTAAATATAACCAACTGTCTGCATTAGTCTTAGAAACACAACTGTGCTGACATTTCCAATATGCTCCAATGGCTAGGTTTCACAGTTTGAAATATACATATATATTTCAATAGTGGGATTTAAAAGTGATGGAAAGGAAGCGTGCAAGGGAAGTAGACTGTGTAGAGAGATAGAATTAGTGTTAATTTAGAAATTTATTTATTTATTCTTCTATCTAATAAAGCCCAAAGTAGTCTACAAACAATGAAACAGCAGTCATTTAAAATTGAACACACCAAACTAATAAACAAATAAAATCAAAATAAATTGAGCTGAACTCAGCAGTATCCAAAATCTTTTCCAAATGGGTGCTGAGAGTAAGTCAGTACCAATGCCAGCCAAAGTATTAAAGAGAAGAAATTCATTATTCAGGGAGTCCTTACTGAGAAAATTTCCCCACTCATTCAACTTAATATGGTGGATTGCAGAATACAGCTTTATTGATAGACTGTAATATTTGGAAAGTATGTACCAAGAGATACATTCCACAGAAATTCAGATTACAAACTGCGAAGAACTCTAAATGTTCTACTGGTCAAAAACATTCTATCAAGCAAGATTACTTTAGTTTCTGATGATAATTTATTAATGAGTGCCCCAAAATTATATACATTTTTTGCCAGGAATGTGCAATTCCACCCATTATTTATACAATTCCTTGACCAGTCACCTACAGAGCTACCAATGTATTGGGTTAAATGTACATATCACTCTGGATTATGTAGATATTTTTCGGTACATGTACAATTGTGTCTGATTCCAATTATATGAAGAAAATGGAGAGCAGTATTATCAGCATATTGACCACTCTCAGCTACAGTTCTCCCATTCTGCAATAATCTTGTTATTTACTTCTTATAGGTTAGGCAAAGTGAGATGAATAAAATGGAACTCTAAGATCTCGGACCTTAATAAACAAAGAACTAATTTCAATTCCACTATTTACACTCTTGGATTTATACTAGTATTTGGGAACAGAGTCACCACAATATTGTCTCCAATATGTACAGGAATACGCTATAATTAAAGGGTCAGCTTAATATTTTCATTAAGGATATCTGAAGCTGTAAATCACAATTTTCATCTTGGCAACTGCTGGATCCATCATGCCTGGGTATAATCTCTCTGTCTTTGTCTGTCTGCCTGCCTGCCTGCCTGCCTATCACCTCTCCTCAAAAAAAATATATTTATGCACATCCTTCTTTTTTCTGGTGCAAATTTAGGAACAATGTGCCCATGGACAATGTGCCCATGGACAATGAAATCTTGCTAGAGTGAATAAAGCACTCAGATATTCACAAAGATCAATCCAAGAGAAAGACAAAAAACAGAATGCAAAGAAACTAGAGAAACCATATAAAAATAAAGATGAAAGCAAGACAAAAACTTAAGAAATGGACAAATAACTTGTCTGAATGATTTTTGTTTTGCTTTGTGCTGGTATTTAGAAGACTAATAATAAAAAGGATATGGAGAATCTATCCCTATTGTCTATTTGATGTAAGGCATATATAATACAGAGGAGTATGGCAGTCTGAAATCTAGTGTCAAGGTCAAATTAATATATGCAATTATTGTTTTTCCTTGAAGATAATGTTCTTCAAATCTGTGGGGGAATGTAGTCCAGTCACAGGAGGGAGAGGCTGTTTCACAGAGAGAAAGTAGCAATATAACTTGGAATTTTTGGTATACAGGAACAAGGCAAATGCAGACGCCCCCTTCTCCTCAGGAGGGTATCTAGTAAGTGCTTTAGTCTGGCAGGATTTCAGTATGCAGTATATACAGTTATTTAAGAATACTCTTAAGTAACTCCTTGTGTTGTTCTTGATTCTTCGGACCTGACAGAATCAATAGTAATAAAGTAGTATTCTTATTCTACCTCTAACAAGAATTTTTTTCTTTTTTCTTTTCTTTTAAAACTCAGTGGGGTACACTGAAATATCATTGTTTGTTAAATAAGCTATCATCTAGAATGTACTGAAATTTTTGTTACTATCATTAAGGTAGTTGTTTAGACAAAATGAGATTGTCCAAGTTTTTATTTCATTAATTTAAACTCATCTTTAAAATAAGCATATCACATTGATTTAGTACTAACAACTAACTATGAAGTCTAATTGTGAATATTTTGGCCTTGTAGGATTTAGTAATAACTTCTACTAAAGTAAGTATATCTAAAAATGAAAATTCCCTTAGTCCAACCGAAATGTCAGTAAATAATGCCACTCACAAATGTCATGAAATCTTTAACATAGAAAATGAGAAAGAAGCATTATTCTCACACAATACTCAGTTTAAAATGAAAACCATAGCATCCATACAATTTTTAAAAAAATCTTGTTTTAAAGTTTGGACTGTTCCAGGTGTCAATTTGGTAGGAGATAAATTATCAAAATGTAAGTTTCTAGAAATAATATGTTGTAATTTTCAAAATGACAACATAGTGAAAGATTATCTAATTATATTTAGAACCCAAACCAGTCCAGTTAATAAAAGGTACCATATATAAATATTCCAAAATATTGTCATATTTATATATGGTACTAAAATGGAAAATTTGTACCAAGTGGCGGCACTCAAAATTTGGTATTTCTAAAAGGAATTCATAATGGTTTAAATTAAGATTTGGAAACACCAAACTTATCTCTGTTGCTCTAATCAACTCTAGGGTGCAGGGAAGACTGACTGAACCTACTGATTAATATATATAAGTTACATGATTCCTTGTTGGTTGAGATTTTGGAAGATTTTCTGAACCTTATTTTGCCATTGTGCCTTTGTAAAGATTTTTTATTGTCTCCTGTTGAACAATATATTTTCTTCTACCTACTTGTGAACACTATTGAACCATAAATAAAGTAAATGTTTGCTTCTATGAAGATGGCATAATTCTTTAACAAGGACAATTGGTTCAAGAAAATAAAGAGAAATGATAGAGATGAAAATAAAAACCATAACTAAGACCAATTAAAAAATTGCACAATAATTTATATTGTTTGCCACACATTTTGCTGCACTGAATAACTCATACCAGATAACAGTCTTTAACAGACAAGTGCATGTTTTAATATATCTTCAAAATTGAAGAATTTCTAAACATTTAAGGAATTGAGTACTTACTTTTTGAAAATGCGTTCTGAATAAGTGTGTAGAAATATAAAGT
>JANHFK010000024.1:77987-87994 GCA_036250565.1 Sibynophis collaris
AAAATAAAAAAAATAAAAAAATAAAAAAAAGATAGATAGATAGATAGATAGATAGATAGATAGATAGATAGATAGATAGATTACAATTGGGTCATTGAATAAATGTAATAATGCATAGTTGTAATTTATCTTTATGCTTATAAAATGTTTCTAAGGCTATGTTAAAGGTTATAAAAGGTTTCTAATGCTTTCAAACCATAAAAACTATAATAAATTGCTCTAATTCAGAAATGCTGAGATGAACTGAAAACCTCTGCCAGAAAAATTTCTGCTGCAAAAATGAAGGCCAGCATCAACCAGACAATAACAGGTAAGATCAAAATCAAATGAAATACCTTTATTATAACCATAAATCCAGAAAACAAAGACAAGGTCAGAATTTTGCTGTTGCCTACGTCTAATCTAATGCTCTAGACTGAAGCAGTATCAAGCAAAATAAGTTTTTTTGTATGAAGGCATTATGAAAAACATTATTCACTTTTCTCATTTTGTGTCCATACTTGGCTTCTTAAACGAAACCCTACTATTTTGAAAAGAAGCCTAAATCTATTAAATTTAGGACAAAATACTGTTTTCCACTACATTTCTGTTCCTTAAGGTTCCTTAAGTTCTTGGGCATGTATAAAAACATTTTTGAAAGCACAATATAACAGTTCAGTTTTAGAAATCAAGTTCAGGTTTTAAAGATATATCAAGAATGAAAGCCTGATTGTTGTAGTGCTCAATATATCCTTTTTATGAACACTCAATTCATTTCAGACTGTATTCAGAAATTAATGATTCTTGATCATAAGAATGTCTGATGTCTCCATTATATCTGAAATATCTTCCTAAAATGGTTTTGTTTTCTGAACTACAACTCCACTAAGGAATATTTAAAAAACATTCTTTCTTTTTCCCAATTAATTTTCAAAACATTCCTGCAAGTGTACAGGAAATAATATTAAATTGTAAATATTAATGCACCTTAAACTATGTGTTTGACCATCTATTAAAGCTATTAACATATCATAACTATTCGTATTATGTACATTTTACAGTTAGAGTAATTTCTTTTTAAAAGCTGTAATTTTATAGCAGTGAGTTAAGAAGTAAAAATGCCAGTGTTTATTTACATAATTATCTTTGTAATTGAAAAGCATGCCTGAAATAGTTCATTATGAAAAATTATAAGAAACAGAGTTAAAAACCAAGTATATTCTGAAAGTCTGACTTGTTTCTCTTCTGGATTTCTACCTTTACTTTAACTTGTGAAGTTTCAGAAGAGTGAATTTAAAAATATATAAAATTTGTATCCTAAATGATACTAGAAGTCATATTTTCCCATTCTTAAGAATGAACAAAAATAATAAATAGTTGTACAATATCAATTAATAATAGATACATTTGATTATAGTAACTTATAGCCAGAAGATGCAAATGAGAGCTATGGCAAACAGGATGCATTGCATTGGTAATATACTATAATCAAGTGTATTTTGAAAATAAACCTAACTGTTTGAAACCATGTTGAACTAAGTTGTTAAATATGTTTAAACACAGTGCAGTAATTGCTATAGGCCATTCACAGAGTATAAACAGATGAAAGTGACTAAGAGAGGTAACCTAACACTGTATCATCAGCAATGGCAAAAATAGTTATATCAGTGGTGGGTTCCACTTACCTTTGCTACCGGTTCACAACCGGGAGTGCGCTCATGCATGGTGCTTCTGTGCATGTGCAGAGTGTTTGTGATGACGTCTAGGTGGGTGGGCAGAGCCTCCTATCACCGCTACTACCAGTTTCCATAATCCAGAGTTAACTGGTAGAAACTCACCACTGAGTTACAGTATATGCAGTCATCTGCATATTCTTCAGAGTATTCCCTTGTTGCCTGATCTTTCTTGCAAAAGCAAATTAATCAAACAAGAAAAACTTTATAAAAGTAGCTCTTCACTGTTAGAATGTTAGCAGCTATTTAATCTCTCTGTGACACTAATACTATCTTTTCAAACTCTACCATTTCTGCGTATTCAGAGGCTCTGATTGCTATAAATTATTCGCTTTGTGTAAGTTGTAATTTCAGTCACCTAAGCTATTTTATTCATTTTTTTATTGAAAAGAATGTATAAGGTATATTTTGTCAAATATGACCATGTTTTTCCCATATTCCATCTAGAAATCACTCACCCTACTAAGCAGCTTTGTCAATTTCAAGCAGTCTCCAAATTGCAGTAGACACAGCCCCCAAAACATCATCTAGAAATATACTGTTATTTTGATATGTAATTCTAAATTCATTTTTCATATAACAGAATATTCTTACACATCTGTAAAAGTATATCTTAAACATCAGCAACCTCTGTACTGAGATTTGTGTAACATGGAGTTGTTCTAAAGTTTAATCAAAATGTTTTGATATTTTTTGACAGCAAGTAAGTTACAGTGAAATCCTGGACATTTGATTTGATTATGAAAATTTAAACATACAGGTAAAATAGTTGCTAAAAGTGTTTTCAAGACTTAATTAATGAAGCCTATAAATTTTAAGAACTGGGAAAACTGAATCTAAAAAGAAATAATTCTTTGTAAGCTTCAATGTATCCTCTTGGTTATTTTTGTGGTTTTATTTCCAGATAGAAACATATACGGAGGAAAAGATGAACTAACTGTTCAGTGCATTATTTTTGGTGCATAACATGTTCTCTACTATAGAGTCAGTCATAGTCATTTATTTTGGATCTGTGCTCAATTTGAAAATGTTTCATAAAAATACTTTTCACCTTGAATGAGCAGAGCACCCCTGTGTGTGTGTGTGTGTGTGTGTGTGTGTGTGTGTGTGTGTGTGTGTGTGTGTGTGCAGGTCTTGGTGTATTTGGGTCTTTTCCCATCTAAGATTGAGAATATCTTGGTGACGTTTTGACGAGGTCTCACTCATCATCTTCAGGCTGGTGCTTTTGGCTTCATGCTTGTGCAAACAAAGCGTGATTGGAGCAGCAGTTATTCTATAAATATAGGTGGGTGGGTGTGGAATGTTGACTCTGTTGCTGTAAGCAGATTGGTTGGCTATGTTGTAGCATCTTGATTGGTAGATCGGGTTGATGTTTGTCTATGGGGTGGGTTTGGGTTTGGGTTTGAGACTGGTGGTGTGGGCAATTTCTGCCAACTTAGTTTCATCTGAAAGTTTGTTGAGTTCTCATTGTATTCCATCATTTAAGTAATTTATAAAGATATTGAAGAGTACTGGGCCTAAGATGAAACCTTGTGATACCCCATTGTTTATTTCCCTCTATGTCAATGTAGGACTACTCATTGAGTACAGTTTGTCATCTACAATCAGCTACAAGTTACAATCCATCTTGTAGTGATGCTGTTTGTCCCACATTTTTCTAGCTTACCAAGAAGTAGGTTGTGGCCTACTTTGTCAAATGTCTTACTGAAGTCTAAGTATACTACATCTACAGCATTTCTCAAAGAAGCAACAAAGCAGTAACTTTGTGAAAGAAAAAGATAGAGGAAAAGAATTCATAAAACATAACAAAACTATAAAAGAAAGTGATTTTCAACTTATTTTCCAAAAGATATAATTAAAGCCTAAATTCCCTTAGTTTAGATTTACATTACAGTATCCATTTTTCACAGTCAATAGTTTTTCCAATTTCTAATTAACCTTGACTTTATCATAAGCCATGCCACCCAAACCTCAAATTATGACTCTCTAAATCTAATGACCTCATGTTTCTGAATATCACCCATTCTTTGAACCAGACTAAATAAGAGGCTGAAAAATACAATTTAAAATCTTCCTTCTCTTTAGCATAACATTCATTTATAATATTTAACCCTTCCCACATGAGTTTTGATATGTCTTGACTATCTATAGTCAGGATAGGTATTGTTTGAAATTAAAAAAAATTACACATTCTGGGTAAAAGTTTCATTTTTATCACAGAGATTCTCCCCAGGAAAGATATTATAGTTATAGTTTGTCCCGTTTTGAGATATCTTTCTTCATTTCATTTCAGATTTTAACATTATTTTGACATGATATCCAATTCATGTTTATAAATGTGACACCCAAATATTTTACTTGTTTACCTATCTTAAAACCTGTTCTATGCAATTTGTTTCTGTTGACTCATATTTTTTAATATTTTTGACTTTGTTTATTTATCTTAAATCCAGCTAGTATGCTAAATTCCTTTAGTTTTTTCATTAAAACCTCTGTCCTTTTTCAAGGATTATCCACTATCAATACCAAATTGTCTGCAAATGCTTTCAATTTATGTATTTCATTCTTAAACTTTAACCCATTTATTCTATCTTTATATTTATGTTAAATATCTATAAAACTAATACATTCAAAAGTGGGGTTAATTGATACTTTTGCTCATTCCTTTTTGAACATCACATTTTGGTTTTAAATCACCATTTACAATTATTTTAATAGTATGCTATTTTTCATACTTCCAGTTTTGTTGCAATATCTTAATGAACCAAGTTCTTAAAACAATCATTCATTTGATTTTGTAGCTCTAATTATATTTATAATTTTAATGGCATTAATGTGATATTTTTATATTTGTATTAACACCTTAAATTTTTGTTATTATCAGCATATATAGATTAAATCATTGGCACAGTGAGATGGCTTTAATTCAACTGTTGAATGTACATTACTCAGTTATTAAGATGTTGATGTCAGCTCTGGAAGCCATCTAAAACAGGAACTTCCTGTCACTGCCAACTATGACTTGCAATTTTCTTAAGGGGTTGTTCACATGAGAAATATTTGGGAGTGGAGGTGTGGCGAGGTTCAAGGTCATGGCAGTCTGCATGAGCTTGCTAGTAGTAGGGGGGTTGGGGTGGGTGATGATTGGTTGGGATGGGTGATGACCAGGGAAAGGGGTTGGAATTGGGGGTTTGTCTATTGCTAGGGAAAACTTTGAATTTCAGATTCGAGTTTTCCCAGACGTGCCAGTATCTCTTCTACAATAAATGGACCTTTGAAACATGATCGTTTGGAGTCCGTTATTTGGAGGGAGAGTTTCTGGAACCCTGACAGCTGGATGCTTCTGTTCAGTTGGATTTCATGGTATTTCCAAACTCTGCATCCAGCAGGCTGGCCTTATAATAGTCTTAAAGCAGCTGGCAATCTTTAAAAGCCATTTAATCAATCGTTTAATAAAGCCACCACACTCCAAATGGGGAAAGAAGAAATGGCTTGGCTGGAAAAGGCAGCTTCAGCACTTTCTATAGGAGTGCTGCTGCTGCTTCCTAAATAACAGTGAGTACTCCTTGTTATAATTATCTGCTAAAGAGCCAGGAGGAAAGTGGATCTAAGGGTTCATCAGGCAGAAGACTTTGCGTTCAATAACACAGAGAGCCATCCTTGTGAGGCAGAACAGATTAAGAAAACGACTCCAGTGGAAAGACCTAACTTAACTTTCCTGAAATAGACCATAGCGGAGGTCTCTAAGCCTTAAGACCCCTGGACTTCAACTCCCAGAATTTCTCAGCCAACCCCAATTCAATGATCTGGTTGATCTCACATGGCAGAGCAATTAAAACAATGAGTCTGTGGCTGGGTTCATATTAGGCTAATCATGGATTATTAAATCCAACTCCACAAAGCCTCAGTCTTAAATTATGGCTTCAAAATCACAATGACCAGGTTCCTATAAACTGCTAGGTTAGAACATAATTTTCCCCAAGTGCCATGTCGAGTGTGCCCTGCTCCAGAAGTAGCTGGGATCAAGGTTTCTTTTTGGGGATGGTTGGGAAATTAAGGAATGAAATAGCCTTGCACAGGCTTCAGACATCCCTTTTGTTACTTCAAGTCCCCCCACCTCCCTATCTCCCCTCCCCATCTCTCCCTTTTGGGTTCCCCTGCATACTGCCATCACTACCTACCCCTGCCGCCCCCTCCCCTGTTCCCAGAGGATCTCTGGTCCTCTTGAGGCCTCTGTAAGGCAGGGAGGGAGAACAGGGCGGCCCAAGGGGCAGAGAAGAGGGTGAGATAAATGGGGGGGAGGGCATGTGAAGTGCAAACTGCAGTCGTAAATATGGGCGGGCTGCCAAGCACCCAAATTCTGATTATGTGACCAGAGGTACTGCAACAGTTGTTACTTGGAGGATAGGTGATAACTACCATTCATATACAAAAGTATGAAGGCTATTGCTTAGCGCATTGTAAGCCGACCTGAGTCTTCGGAGAAGGGCGGCATATAAATCAAATAAATAATAATAATAATGGGAAGCCAAAAAATGACATTTTTTTTCCAAAAGAGGTACATGACCCCAGCCAGGACACTACAACCGTCATAAATGAGAGTCAAGTGTCAAGCAACCAAATGTAAATCACGTGACCTGCAACGGTCATAACAGTGAAAAATGATCCCAAGTCTCTCTCTCTTTTTTTTAGCGCTGTTGTACATTTTGAACTCGACATTAATGTTCAAACCGGAATCGTCTCACCATGTCCGATGTTTTTAATTTGTATTATTAATTTAAAAAAACTTTTTGAAATTAAAAAAGTACATTTTGAACCGTCACTAAGCAAGCTGTTGTAAGTCAAGAACTACCTGCATAAGTCGAAGTGCTTTTGCTGTTAATAACCAGCTTTGTGAGCGATGGAAATTCTGGCCCTGACTGTAGTTGTAAGGTCAAGGACTACCTATCCAGCCCAACCCTTGTCGTGAAGATGCTGACATGCTAACCTGAAAATATTTGGTGAAAAAAGAAGAGGGGGTCAAGCTATTCTCCAAAGCCTCTGAAGGCAGGACAAGAAGCAAAGGGTGGAAACTAATCAAGGAGAGAAGCAACCGGGAGTTAAGGAGAAACGTCCTAACCATGGGAACAATTAAGCCATGGAACAGCTTGCCACCAGAAGTTGCGGGTGCTCCATCACTGGAGGTTTTTAAGAAGAGATTGGACAACCATTTGTCTGAAGTGGTGTAGGGTTTCCTGCCTAGGCAGGGGGTTGCACTAGAAGACCACCAAGGTTTCTTCCAACTCTTGTTATTCTTTTATTCTGGGTCAACCTATTTCCCAAAGCCTTAGGAAGGCAAGACAAGAAAGGATGGATGGAAATTAATCAAGGAGAGAAGCAACCTAGAACTAAGGAGAAATTTACTGACAGTGGCAACAATTAAATCAATGGAACAACTTGCCTCCAGAAATTGTAAATGCTCCAACACTGGAAGTTTTTAAGAAGTTGTTGGATAACCATTTGTCTGAAATAGTATAGGCTTTCTTGCTTGAACAGGGGGTTGGACTAGAAGACCTCCAAGTTCCCTTCCAACTGTTATTCGAAACACTTCTTTAAAAAAAAAACAGAACAGTGAGAAAAGATGGACCAATTCAAAACCACAATCAATTTCCGCCTCATCTATTCAGAGGGAAGAAAACTTCCCAAGCATGATATTCATGGTTTTTCACGGTCTATCAAAGCGATCTGTGGAAGCAACAACCTACAGCATCTTAGCGGGGGAAAAAAACCTTCTCCATCAAACTTCCCCTTTTCCTTTTAATCAGCTGGAGCCCAACAGCCCCACGAAAAGGAGATTAGATCTGGCTCTTTTTCTCTCTGTGGGTTAAAATAAATAAATAAATGCATTGCCTTCCCAAGGACATATCACTCCAGCCTGGTCACGCACACAATCTATCAATGTGCAGATAAAGCATTAAAAAAAAAAGAGAGAGAGAGATTTTGAAGAAATGCTTTTTGCAGTTTGATGCAAAACAGCGGTGACAACCACAACGGAGGAAGCTTTGACGAAATTGTTCAGTACTTCAAAAAATTATCAGCAGGTGGGGGTGAAACACAAAGTGAAGATTTGGGAGGGGCCGGCGCTTCCGGAGACGGGGGCAGAGGGGTAATGCTAAAGAAACTTAGATCACATAAGAAAAAATGAAAGTCAATGGATAGCTGTTTTTGCTCATATTAAAGAAAGGTTGTTATTTTTTATTTACAATGTACTTAAAATGTTACCATTGAGGAGATGTCTGAAACTATGTATAAAAACTTGTATATTCTATTATATTGCAGAATGTATTGCCTCCATGGCAGATTGTTTCTCCTTTTAAAAGACTATTTGATTTCCCCTCCCCCTAAAAACCAATAAAACTTTTTTCAAAAAAAAAAAGAACCTGGAACGGGGATTCATCCAGCCCGCTAGACCCCGTGTGGCGGCCCCAGTACTGTTCAGAGAAAAGAAAGATGGCAATTTATGCTTGTGCATTGATTACCGAAACCTGAACTCCATTTGCGTGGAAAATGTCTACCCTCTACCCCTGATGAAGGACATGCTAGCCCACCTGGCTAAAGGAAAGATATTCACCAAGCTGGACCTGAGGGAAGCTTACTACCGGATCCGAATCAAAGAGGGAGATGAGTGGAAAACCGCTTTTAACTGCCCGTTAGGATATTTCCAGTTCAGGGTGCTCCCATTCGGGTTGCAAGGGGCCCCGCAGTGTTCATGCAGCTGATCAACGAGGTCTTACATGACCATCTCTACAAGGGGGTTCTGGTCTACCTTGATTACATTCTTATCTACACAGAGACTATGGACGAACATGTAAAGCTTGTACAGGCAGTCCTGAAGAAGCTCAGGGCAGCCGAATTGTATGCCAAGCTAATCAAATGCGAATTCCACCAAAATAGAATTGACTACCTAGGCTATTGCATATCAAGTGAAGGAGTAGATATGGACCCAGAAAAGGTATGTGCCATCCTAGAATGGGGAGCCCCATGGACTCGCAAGCAGTTACAGAGCTTCCTGGGGTTCACCAATTTTTACCATCAATTCATCCCCTCCTTCGCAAAGATTGTACTTCCCATCACAAACTTATTAAAAACTAAAGGAGAAATGAAGCCGAAACCAAGCAAGCTGCTTGAATGGACCATGGAGTGTCAGGCCACGTTCGAGAAACTGAAACGTCTGTTTGCCGCTGAGCTGATCCTTAAGCACCCTGACATGGAGGCTCCATTCGTGATCCAAGCCGATGCGAGCGATGTGACTGTGGGAGCAGTGCTGCTCCAAACAAACAAAACGGGGGCCCTACAACTGTGTGCATATACATCTCGCAAACTAACGGATACAGAGAGACGATGGGCGATATGGGAGAAAGAAGCCTTCGCCGTACGGTGGGCACTGCTGACATGGAAGCATTTCCTCTAGGGGGAAGCGTTTGAAGTGTGGACAGACCCCAAGAACCTCAAGGCATTAAAAACGCCCCGGAAATTATCACCTAAACAAGTCCATTGGGGCCAATACTTCAAACGATTTAACTTCTCCTTACGATACCTCCCCGGGAGAAAGAACTTTTTGACAGATGCGCTGTCCAGATTACCTCAGTATAACAAAGCGCGGAAGGAGGTCATCAGCCCCCTCATCCCATCTAAGCAACTAGCTGCACCGGTTACCACAAGGGCACAGGGGAAGACTGACCTGAACCTACCCGACGATTTAACGGGAAAGTTGAAGGAGGTGCTTAAAACGGACGAGTGGGTTTTGGCACATTTGAACGAGTGCACGATTCGTGATGGACTAGTATGGGTAGGGGCAAAATTGTATGTCCCTAAAAGTTTACAGGCCACTGTGCTACAACAATCACATGATTCTTAATCGGCCGGACATTTTGGGTTTGTGAAAACATTACACCTCATTAAGCGGCAATTCTGGTGGCCCTCACTAAAGAAAGACATTGAGTCCTACGTAACCAGTTGCCCTGTTTGTGCGGCTGCAAAAAGGCCACCTGGAAAGCCACCTGGACTATTACAGACTGTAGCTCGGCCCGGGGCCCCATGGAAGGAAATATCCATGGATTTTATTGTGGACTTACCCGAGAGTAGCGGCAATACTGTTATATGGGTGGTCACTGACTTGTTTTCCAAGCAAGTACATTTCATACCGTGTTCCAAGATACCCTCGGCGAGAGCGTTGGCCAAATTGTTTATTCAGCACATCTACCGGCTGCATGGGGTGCCAGAACGCATAATTTCGGACAGGGGAGTCCAATTCAC